>OY253745.1:14714376-14994041 GCA_958009045.1 Oxytorus armatus
GGTTTTCTGTCCATGACAGAACTCTGTGAGACGCGCGAAACTTTGTGAAATACGATTGAGGTGTGACCAATTTGTCTAATGAACTAAAATGACACACGGGAAGGAACTGTGCTAGACTTTGGAGGCCAACTGTTTCGATCATGGGAAGCCATAGGCGCGAGAAACACATAGCGTGAAAAGACGTATTTTTTGACAAATATTAAGGGTGGAAATAGGGTTAGACGGTTAAAAAAATCGATTTTTTTTTTATTTCATAAATTGTTAGTAAAACTATTGAAAAATATGTTCCCAAAATTTTAAATGAAAATTCCGACTCGTTATATTGTTATAAGCCATTAAGGGGAGAAATAGGGTTAGGACAGCGTTTTCTCAATGATTTTCATGAATTTTTTATAGTATAAAAAATGAATATAATTTATTGAAACTTTGAGAATATTTTATACATATATTTAAGTATATACTATAACATTTTTATACATATATTTAAGTATATACTATAACATTTTTATACATATATTTAAGTATATACTATAAAATATTAGCGATCCCATATTGCTTGTTTTTCTTGGTACTATTTTTTCAAACGCGTTTTTCTGAAAACGACTTTTTTTGAACTTGCGTACACGCTAGTTTGAAAAGTTTTCAACCAATCGTTTTGAAAATTAGCAGTTACTTTCTTCATAGTATTGCGCTCTATATGAACCTAAAATCGGAATATTATCATTATTTAAAATAATTTTTTTTTGCAAATAAAGTTGTAAAAAATGGCAAAAAATCATGCTTTTTTGTTTTAACCCCTGTAAAAAATTTAATTTTCTATGTTTTTGATAGCATTTAGGTTCATATAGAAGAGAGACATATAACAAAAGTAAATTCCAATCTCGTTTGATTTCAGATGAAAATTGCGGCTTCCAGAATGTACGCAAAATGCTGAGTCTGATTGTGACCTGCAATGTGGAGTCGCTAATATCTTCGGTGTTTTTCAAGGAAATTCTTCAAAAATTTTATAGTATATACTTAAATATATGTATAAAATATTCTCAAAGTTTCAATAAATTATATTCATTTTTTATACTATAAAAAAATTCATGAAAATCATTGAGAAAACGCTGTCCTAATCCTATTTCCCCCCTTAAGGTAGTAGTCTGGTAACTTAAGGCGATTTTCATGTCTTTTTTGGAGGGCGTTTTTTTGTATAGGAAAATAAAAATGAATCGTTTTGGATATTTAGGATGTTTTTATTTACATATTAAACATACAAATAAAAAAATGTTTGAAAAAATGTAATAGTTTATTATTATTATTATTATTATTAATCGAAGTTGGCACCTCGAAAAAAAAGCGCGTGGGTGGCCCCGGTGATTTTGGCTCTTGATGTTATCTGAAATAGAAAATTCTTGATAATTCTTAATCTATAGACATGTCATTCTGGTCGGAACTACTGAAGTTAAATTTCATGGATAAATAACGAAATGGCGGACTTTGGAAAAAAAAGTTTTTTTTTTCAAAGTCCGTTTTTCAAAAAAAAATTTTTTTGTATCTTTAATATGTAAATAAAAAACATTCTAAATATCCAAAACGATACATTTTTATTTTCCTACAAAAAAACGCCCTCCAAAGAAGACATGAAAATCGGCTTAAGTTACCAGACTACTACCTTAATGCGAAGACGGTTCGTGAAAATCTTATCAAAAAAGCTCGAAAGATCTAGAAGATGATGTATTGCTTGCAGCAAAGAAGTAAGTCTGAAACTTGGATAAGTTAGATTTTATCAAAACCCAAACACGGTGTAACAATTGGATTCATTTGTGGTATAGCGAGACAAAACTTTACCTTTACTCGACTGGAAAATGTTGAAAGAATGTACGAAAATCTTTACGTTTACTTTTGGTGAGTTAGCCTTTGCTCATTCGATCATATTTTTTCTGGTAAAACACGTTCGATAATACAAAGTAAAAAGTAACACGTATATTGAGTCGTGAACGATCGAATGAGAAGGATTACCAATGCTGACTAGAACTTTACACGCTAAAGGATTGTCATTCTTATTGGTAAGGCATAACGCGTTCCACCGGAGGGCTCTTTTGTATTCATGATTCTCGGTGGCGTCCCTCGTTCTGTCAAATCATCGATAAATCGTGGCTATTCTTACGTCGCTACGATAATATATAAATTCGAATAACCGGTAGCCTTCGTAGGCTGTCGAATATATATACATATTGTCCCGGAAGTATAATGTCTCTCTTCTCGTCGAATAGGAAAAAAAAGCGTTTCGATAGTACTAAAAGACGTACACTTGAATCGCGTGAATACGAATTTTTCTCATCGACGAAATATAGGAAATGAACTGTGACGATAATTATGATTTGTTTGTCTGGCTTCGTGTCGAAACTAAGTACAGATATGACTAGTGTATAAATGGGGTGAAACGAGGAAGATATGCGCGAGAAGTAAAACGAAGACGCGAGTGGGACTTCTCGATCGGGCTCGCGCGCACGTTCAATAGTCTTTGCGATCGGCTGCAAATGAATAATCCCGGGGAGATCGTATCGTTAATTATATAGGTACTGGGGGCGAGTGCGGTCTCTCGGGCAACAATGGTGCGATTGTCCGGGACGATAGCCTCGCATCTCCTCCTATATTCCTCTCGTTGGCGAGAAGGAGCAATTCGCGCACGAAGGAAGCGTACACGCTAGCGACTTCTCGCACGTTTTTCAGTATATACTCAAATATATATATATATATATATTCATGTAAAGGACAGAGATTTAACCGAAAGAGTTATACGTAAAACGCAGAGAGATATCACGCGTAAAATGACTTTGTGTAGGTGCCATTATGGTCTTGCGCGAATCCTCGTGTGGATTTAAAAAAAAAAAAAAAAAGAAAAAACAACAACAACAACAACACTGTTAAACGGAGAGGCGGGAGGGGCGCTAAAGTTTTAACCGACGCCTCCGCAATCAAATTACAGCTCGAGACACGAGAGGCCCATGAATTATTTATGAATAAAATGCCGCGTGCGCCTCATTCTTTTGCGCGTATTATATGCAGGCATATATGTGGTGTACGCGAGGACGTACGACACAAATGTCTCGTGGGACCTTGTTCTACACGTTTTCGTAGCAAATTATATCGCCAAAGAGACTTTAGTGATTACGGAAATCGAGTGACTGTAACAAAATTATGAAATATAATGATCTTACGATTTATTCTTTTTATAAAATTCTAACCAACCGTTTAAAAAAGAAATATGTTCACCAAGGAATTATGTGATTTGAGCTGAATTTCATTTGTGCACAATATTTTCTTTTGTAACACAGCATTCTCGTTCGTTCATAATTCACCGATAGCCAATCAATTTTTCGAACGACCGGAAATCCTCACTGACTCCGTAGCAAAAAAAAAAAAAAAAGAAAAAAATTTGCCCGTTCAATATCTTTCATCACGCGACAGCTTAATAACCCGCAGCAATGAGTATCCCCATGGAGCCTCCTGAATGTCGAACCGTACAATACCCATCGATGAGTACGAGGTAACGAGACAGACGTCACGTACCGATGGTTAGGCATGTTTAACTTTTATTACCGAAGCTCGCACGACGGGAATAATTGTCAAATGCCCACCCATGCAGGAGGAGAAAACACAGTACAATAGGTGATTTCGTATAGCCACGTCGAGAGAGAGAGACGCTATATAGTCATATAATTGTGGAATCTTTTCACACCCCCATTATCACGACGGTGATATATCGAGATAAAAACAATTTTATTCGTATCAAATTTATCGAATAAAGTAATTAATAAGAATAAATGAAATATATTCGTTCTTTAATTATCGTTTGTTATTTTTTTTTCAGCAATCAATTCAATAACAACGCTTTATTCTCGTTTAATAAAATAGAGGGATTCGTTTCAAACAGCCTCTAATTTGTACGTCATCGAGTGATTGTACGTTTCGAAGAGTTATCCCCGCGCCGCATAAGAGATGAGTCTGTGATTATTTGACGGAAAAAAAAATCAAAAAAAAAAAAACAAGAATGAAAGCGATAATAGCTATGATTGTTTGTGGCCTCGGGACAGAAGTCGCCTTTTCGTCAGCTGCCGAACGGCGCTCAGATATATTATACATATACATATTTATGTTTGTGTGTATTCGATACTATAATATAATAGGATTGGGACACGCCGAGAGAGAAAGATAGTATTTCCGCACCCTCTCCTTTGTGCGGCTCGCGGAGGATAGACAGGAGATTCTCGTAGACGTCGGTGGTGGTTTGAGCGCAGTTTATATAGGAAATATCAAGATCCACGCACGCAAGCGCATCAAAAGCGGTGAAAACGCTCGTAATGCACGCTGCGGTCGGTTTGAAGAGGCGACCACAGTTGTTCGCTACTACACACTGCGCACACTTTTTCGCTTCTTTGTGCAATTCGCAAAGCGCTCGTACACCTACATATATATACGTACACCAATACTGTTACTTATTTAATGCATATACGAGGTCTGTTCAAAAAGTATCGCGAATTTTGAATTTCTGCGAGCTACGTATATTTGATTTTCGATTATTTTGTGGCGTTAGGTTGGTACTCGTGTCCCTCACTTATGTTGAAAAAATCGGTCATTTTGAAGGTTTAGTTAATTGTTGACAGCTGTTTTGGTTAGACGTGTTTTGGCTTGTCTTCGATTTTTGCCTATTCCAAAAAATGCATCAAAGAATCTGTATCAAATTTTGTGTGAAAAACAAAATTAAGTGCGCGGACGTATTCCGAATGTTGACTGTGGCATATGGTGAAGCTACCTTGAACCAAAGCAACGTTTATCGGTGGTACAAAATGTTATCAGAGGGCCGAGAAGATGCGAACAACGAAATGCGTTCCGGACGCCCGAGCAGAACAACAACAGACGAAAACATTGATGAAGTGAAGAAAATAATATTGACCAATCGTCGAATCACCGTTAGAGAAGTTGCTGAGGAAGTAAACATATCGATTGGCTCGGGCTATTCGATTTTTACCGATAATTTGGGCCGGGTCGCCGCAAAATTTGTGCCAAAATTGCTCAATTTCGAACGAAAACAGTGTCGCGTTAACGTTGCCAAGGAGCTGTTGGACTCGGTCCGCGACGACCCAAATTTGCTCCAGAGGGTCATAACTGGTGACGAATCATGGGTTTATGGTTATGACGTGGAAACCAAAGCTCACTCATCGTAATGGAAGCTGTTTTTTTGGAATAGGCAAGAATTGAAGACAAGCAAAAACACGTCTAACAAAAACAGCTGTCAACAATTAACTAAACATTCGAAATGGCCGATTTTTTCAGCATAAGTGAGGGACACGAGTACCAACCTAACGCCACAAAAAAATCGAAAATCGAATATACGTAGTCCGCGGAAATTCAAAATTCGCGATACTTTTTGAACAGACCTCGTATATACTGTTTTGTGTCCTGGATGCCTGCACGTTTCGGTGGCATCATAACCGATTCATGGAAGGCTACTGAGGTTTATACCACAACGCCATGCTGCAACTCGCTTTATATATATGTCGCTCTTTTCCTCCGTTCTACTAATGACGAGACTCTCGCGCAAAAATAACACCAATCCAATTATCCGAACGATGAACTCGCGATGAGAAAAAAAAAACAGCACATTCATAAAAAAACATTCACTTTAACTTCGTTTTTAATTTGGCTTTTAACTGTTGTTCGGATCTTTAATTTGACTGAATAGAAATTAATTGAATTAAGGCAGTCGTCTGGTCTAGAGCGAGATTTTTGACGTCATTTCTAATGTGCAATAACGTGTAAACCGTTGAAGGTGTCTCGTTGAAAATTTACACGTGCATTTATTGATCCTTAGAGAATACTTGTACATTAAAAAAAAAAAATTATTTTAAATATTTTCATGTAGTTTTTTACCTTGTTGCAACATGGTGCGCCAAAATCGGCGCCCACTCTGGACGATGTTGTATGCATCTGAAAAAAAAAATATATATATATTCTCAATCTGTATGAGTATTCTGAGCACTGGTAGCAGACTTGAGTCGAACAATAATTTTGCCGACATTTTATAACTCGTCGAATACGAAAATGTATGAAATGTATGTATGAAATATCATTAATGAAAGTTCAACAGGCCGCCATTTTGTCAACAAATTTTTTTTAAGTACCAATTCCGCTACCAGTGCTCAGAATACTCATACAGATTGAGAATATATATATTTTTTTTTTTTCAGATGCATACAACATCGTCCAGAGTGGGCGCCGATTTCGGCGCACCATGTTGCAACAAGGCAAAAAACTACATGAAAATATTTAAAATAATTTTTTTTTTTATGTACAAGTATTCTCTAAGGATCAATAAATGCACGTGTAAATTTTCATCAAGTCAACTTCAACGGTTTGAACGTTATTGCACATTAGAAATGACGTCAAAAATCTCGCTCTAGACCAGACGACTGCCTTAATTATATTAGATTGAATAATTTCAGACTGACGCTATCATTCTTTTGCAATCCCCTTTCTGCTTTCCTTCTTTTCCACGTATCAGCACACACAATTCTTCTAGTTTTCACAATCGGTGAATCCTCGGATTTGAAAATTTCCGCGAATTCATCGCACGTTCTTGCGAAACGAGAATACGATCCCGCTCTCCCCCGTCACTGCTGGTAGAAATACCCGGTATTCTGGTATGGTATCCTGGTATTACACAAATACAGACGACGATCTTTCGATCCTTTTTTGTTCTGCAGCGAAGGAGAAAAGTTCGATCTTCCGGAAAATACCCGACGGGGATTCCGTGTCATTTCAGCGAGAGTGTTGTATATAAAGATTCGTTGGCTAGCAGGTAAAACTAGAGAAATAAGAGCTGAAGACGCTTCGAACGGCAGAGGGACAAATCAGGAAATTTAATCTACGAAAACTAGCGAGAAAGGAGATTTTTTTTTTCGACGAACAGAAGAAAGCATCGACAGAGAGAGAGAGAGAAAGCATTGCGCGAGCATAATAATAAGAAAAGCTAAAGAACGTTTGAGAAGCTGGAGAGCGAGAGGATGGGGGGAAAAAGGGAAGGGATTTTTACCAGTGTTATAATATTCTCTAGAAACTGGCTCGATTCTAGCAGCGACTCTTAACTCCAAAGTCAAACCGCATTTCGTGTTCTATTGTCGTTCTTAACGAGATTACCGTGGCCATTCATCCTGACCATTCGCCCGGATGCCCCGATCACAACGGGAAAAATAAATATTTTGAGAACGCATTGTCGCAAGAGGCCGAAAGTCGCGCGCCCGTTTAACCGCAGATGCTTTCCTCTTCTGATCGTGTTGAAAACGCTGGTAGGGATCACCAGTCGAGATTCTCGACTCTCAAATGACTTGACGAACCGGCAAACAACGATGCTTTATATATGAACGCGTCGACGCGATGAAAGCGACGCTCGCGTCGTCGCCCCAGAGTCAAATGGTCGAATAAGCTCTCGATGTTTGGCCAAAAACGATGGGAATAATAGACCGATATTCAACGAGGATTTTGTCTGTTTTTCTCGCAAGAATGTGCGAAAGTTCGGAAAACCAAGTGAATGTTGAAAGATCCCTCTTACATGGTCAAGGGGCGAGAGAGAGAGAGCGAGAGAAAAACAGAATGATTGAAACGTCAACCGGATGCCCGTTCATCCGAAACGTGTCGCATTGTGTTTCGCCTAAAGTTAGTTTTATGAGGACTTCATGACTTTTCCTACCGCTTAAAACCTTCGTAGAATTCCCCATCGCGCGCCATCTTAACCGTGTCATATTTTTCTCCCCCAAAATTTCCTGCGAACCAAGGTTGAAAGATATTTTCCAATATTTTATGCACAATGGTCGAATTATTTTTTTGCGTCTCTGGTAGTCTCGTGACTTCACCCTGTGGGACAAGAAAAATAGAAGTGAGTAAAGTTGTATCGGGGGAGAGGGTGAGAAAATAGTCAAGTCGACGGAAAGAAAAGATCAACAGCTGTGTTAAGACAGTAGTCTGGTAACTTGGGTTCAAAAAATCGAAACATTTTTTTTTGCTTAATTTGACAGTACAATGTCTTGAGAATATACTGTGAAAATTTCAGACCGAAATTCGAAATACTTCCGGAGTTATAATGAGTTTTCGAGAGCGCCTCGAAGTTTTTTCTCAAAACAGTGTTTTTCTGGTCAGCCCGGGTCCTAACTTTTTTTCTACCGAACCGATTTCTTTCAAATTTTAACAGGCTACTCTACACACTTATAGTTCTCGTCGGAACTAGCGAGACATTTTTTCACCCCTAACTTTTTATTTTACAACCCCTTCTTTGCTAAAATAAAAGGACTTTTTTTTCCAAAGTCCGCACATTCTGCTATTTATCCATGAAATTTGACTTCAGTAGTTCCGACCAGAATGACATGTCTCTAGATTAAGAATTATCAAGAATTTTTTATTTCAGGTAACATCAAGAGCCAAAATCACCGGGGCCACCCACACGCTTTTTTTTCGAGGTGCCAACTTCGATCAATAATAATAATAATAATAAACTATTAAATTTTTTCAAACAACATTTTTTTTGTATCTTTAATATGTAAATAAAAACACCCTAAATATCCAAAACGATTCATTTTTATTTTCCTACAAAAAACGCCCTCCAAAAAAGAAATGAAAATCGGCTTAACTTACCAGACTACTACTTTAAAGGCCTACAGAGATACCGGCTAGTTTCGATATGGAGTGGCAGGTTTAACATTTTCTATTATCAGTTGAGGTCGTATAACTGGCAATTAGTGGGATAAGATACATAGCTACACGGGCAGCGTGACTTCTTTGGGTAAAAAAATATATTGCTTGGGACGGATAAGAGAGCTGAAAGACGCGAGGTCCAAGGGAGAAACGAGGATCGGTTACCACGATGACTCCGAGAGGCTGATCCTGGTGGTCCTCGTCCTTCCGAACGGACTAATCTAATCCGACAGGTCACCAATATATACACATATACTTCGAACGACTTTGGATTAGCTACACCGTTTTGTTAACTTCAGGCCTACCGATAATATCGAACGCGATCCTCGATCTTGTGCTGAGAGTTTAACAAGTATTTTCGTGATTCTTCAAGTAATAAAATAGGATGATATCGTATCGTCCTTTGAATCATTCAATGATCTGATTTTATAATTAGTCATATAGTATAAAAATTGTATCGTTAACAAAAAATGAAACAAAAAGACCGTAAAATCTTCTCCTAACTTTTATTTAGTGACTTGTCGATCTAACGATAAGTCACTTAGTGTCGAGTGAATTAGATTTTGTTTCTCATCATTTTAAACAATAAAATTAATTAAAAAGTGTCTCGAAACCAAAAGCTAGAAAGAAAATAAAAGAAACATGGTGCTAAACGCGTGAACGGAAATAAGAAGTGCCGCTGAATTTCAGATTCCGTGCCGGTCTTTGCCAAGAGGTATGTAAACAAGAGCCCGCGACTAACGTGATCCCCATGAAAGATCGATCGCCCGGGACTCTCTCGAGACCCCTTTTACTCGTATATAGAGGTTAGGTTGGCGTGTATGTGTATATATATATGTATATACATATATATGTATAAATATGCACTCAACGACGATCGTTTTTCGTGGAACGATCAACGAAAGCAATGACCCGAGAGCGCATAATTACAGTCGGGGCTACCGATATCTCTCGTGGTCCCGGAGTTCGCGGGACAAGAGCTCGTAAAGTTGATCCGTGAGTCTCTCTCTCCACACCCTTCAACGTTGAAAAAGGAGGTCCTCTCTCTCTCTCTCTCGCCCTCGCGAACATTTTATAATATCGGCAGTTTTGCGGGGACATTGCGGTAAAATGTGTATTTAACAAATTCGCAGAAAAAACTATCGGTTCTTTCGAGGAATAAAAAGAATAACCAAGGCAAAGATAATCCTAACGAGTAGAGAATTCTGAGATCCGAAGAAAAGGAATCTCGACAAATCGCGACTCAATTGATTTTCCGAACGACCACGGCCCGATAAGTCGCGACAATAAATTGCTTCAATCTTCATGAAGATAAAATAGTAATAAAAACATTAAACATCATATGGTGACAAAACAATTGTAAACAATTATTGTGAAAAAAAATCTAAATTGCAAATGCAAAAAATTGTACACGGCTTTCATTAATTTAACAATAAATTCAGATCAAATCGAATTATTCGAATAGAATTAAGATTAAATTGATAGATTTTCTTAGAAATAGACAAATCATGATTTTGAATCTTTTTTCGAATACCTTCGGCACATAAACTGCTTAATGGATTTTTCATTCGTCGAAGGAGCGACTTTTTGTCGCTTCTCGAAAAAAAAGTCTTTTGATCTGTCGTTTTTTTTTTTTTTTCTTCTCTTGAGTGGCTTTTGAGCTCGTCATCGCCGTTCAGGCTGAAGAGGACTCTTGTCGTGTCTCTCTCTCTCTCTCACTCGGGGGTCACCATCATTTGGTGTGGCATTCGTAGTCGTTCAGCAAGCGACTTTTTACGGTCGTTCGGTACTCATAAACAGCGGGGGGTTTACACGCTTACCGCTGAGAAATTTCTGGAGGTTCCTCACTCACTCACTCTCTCTTTCTCTCTCACTGGGTTTGTGCGTATATACGCGTTATACGGACTCTCTCGTGGAAAAGGCGCGCGAACAACATCACCGCAAGTTGGTCCACGCGGAGAAGGGATGCACCCGCCGTCTTTATACGCGATATTTTCTTGGTTCAACAGCACGAAAGAACGATTTACGCAGAACGAAATTTCGCGCAGTGAGAGAGAGAGAGAGAGGGCATGTTCACGGACAAAAGAATGTAACGATTCTACGGGGCGCGTATATATAAAATAAATTTACGTTGAAATAAAGTATCGATTCGAGCGTCCGTCGTGATAACCATCAGGACATTTCACACGCTCGATCCCACTCTCGTGTCCATATAATAATATAATTCCCGTCTCGAGTGTGCATATACAGATGTAGGAGAAATTATATATGGGATATTCCATATGAAATCGATGAATACAATAATTTGTTTAATATTTTGTCGTTCGACCGTAAAACTAAGTCAGTTCTCTTCTCGCTAATTTCTCCCGATCGTCGTTATTTAACACTTCGTCTGCAAACGTTTTTTCCGCACCTCCCGTCTATAAACGTGGGTCTTTCGCGTCCGGCCATTATTTCATCCCCTTAATGCACTAAAAAATTCTGAAAAAATTCATGCTACTGTACGAAATATTCATTTTGAAGTACCAATTGTAAAATTCTCGAAAATTAAATTTTTTCATACATTTTTTTGTTAAATAAATGAAGAAATTGGGAACATTTTTTTTATTTACATTAAAAAAATTGTAACTCAGAGAAAAATGAAGATAGCGTAATTTTCCAAATTGAGAATTAAAGGTGAATAGTGTAGCTTTAAGAAAAAAAATATTTCGTTTCGTTTGTTTAAAGCTAAATGCTTAAGTTTTGGACATGAAAACAGGCAATAAATTATGTACGATGCATTGCAGGTACAAACCAAAGGTGTTTTTGCTCGGAGACGAACGACCCAGGTTTACAGACGAAGTGTTATTTATTATCAATTTTATAATTTTCCAAAACTTAATTTTCAGTTGATGATCGTTGATGAGCGACTGAATCGAGATTGGAAATATTTATCGGAATATTACAACGACCAATGATCACCAAAAGATATTGATGAAGAAGAAAAGATTTGAAGATTTAAAAAATCACATTCTTACGTTAATCTAGTTGTTATGAAATGTCCCATATACATATAAATACGTTGCTTCCTCCGTCCGATCGCTCGCGCTCCTGGCAATTAAACGTTAGCCGGACATATGCCCATATAACCGAGGTTAAATAATTATTTACTTTACACCTCGTGGCCTCACGTACGACGGATTATTCCGTGTGTATATATTGTGAGACTCACACTAACTCCTGTATCGTTCGTGTACCGAATAGCCACCGAATATGTCCTCGTTGCGTAACGATCTACAAACGAGACACAGACGTTAACACGAACTTATTCGTTTCTAACGAGCTGTACGTACTCTTTCATACTCTGAGTGGATCATACATGAGCTCGTTCAGTGCCTCGTCCTTCATTAGCCAGATCGACAACGGATCATTTGGTTCCGTGACTCAGCTGGATGTGGCACGTTTCATGCTTTTATATATACATATTTGAAGATGACACATTGAGGAAGAGAGATAGTTACAGTGGGTCAAAAAAGTATTCATACACCTTGTTTTTTTGCGATAACTTTATAGACATAAGCGATACGCAAAGAAAGCCAATTTTATTTAATAGTACATCGGGTGCAGAGATAAACTGCAAATGGAGAAGTTTTTCCCAGGAATAATAGAAGAATTATGCCGAAAAAACGAAAATTTTCGGGCAAAAAAGTATTCATACACTTACCATTATATTGAAAACCTACATCATCATAGTTGTTAATTATAACTAATATTTGGTGTGCATCCCTTTTGCTTCAATTATCGCCTCGAGTCTCTTAGGCATGGATTCTACTAGCTTTTGCGTTGTTTCTTTTGCTATTTTCGTCCATTCTTCTAAAAGCACTCTTTGGAGATCGGATTTGTTTGTTATTTTTCTTTTTCTAATTTCTACATCCACCAAGCGCCATAAATTTTCAATAGGATTGATGTCCGGAGATTGTGGTGGTGTAATGAATTGTTTGCGGACATTATAAAGTAACCATTCCCTCGTTTTCATGGCAGTATGTTTCGGGTCGTTATCTTGTTGGAAGTAGAAATTTCCATCCAGGCCCATTTTATCTACACTTGCTTTCAAATTGCTGCGCAACACGTCGATATACTTCTGGGCATTCATTGTACCATCTATAAAAGCCAGATTACCAACGCCATAATATCCCATACAGCCACAAACCATGACGGTTCCTCCGCCGTGCTTTACAGTCGGTATTAAATTTTTCTGCTGAAGCTCGGTATTTGGTTTCCGCCAGACGAATTTTTTTCCATCGGACCCGAAGATGTTAAACTTCGATTCGTCCGAGAATACGACACGTTTCCAAAATTTCCGATATTGATATTTCGCTTTTCTTTGCCATCATGTCTGTTCAGAGCTTGAAGATCTACTACCGCATGGAATAGGTCAAAACCATTGTGTAAACGAAGACTTGTTTACATTGTACGCAGAGGTCAGACCGTCCGGGAGTGAATATCGAGGTTTAGCAGCTCAATCGTAAGTGTACGAATACTTTTTTGGCCCAAAAATGTTCGTTTTTTTTTGCATAATTCTTCTATTATTCCTGGGAAAAAAATCTCCATTTGCAGTTTTTTGACTCTGTACCTGATGTACTATTAAATAAAATTGACTTTCTTTGCGTATCGCTTATGTCTATAAAGTTATCGCAAAAAAACAAGGTGTATGAATACTTTTTTGACCCACTGTATAAACGACGAGCTGAAGATTCCGGAACTCCATTGAAATTGGGGAACAACTTTTTCTCACGTGAATCTTGCCCCCATTGGAAATGGCGTTCCAAGAAATTTCACGTTGGAAAATCTTTTTAACGTTTTTTTAATTAGACAAATTAACTCTCGCATTCTCGACATCGCAAGAAAATAAATTATGCACACGTAAGCACCGAGTATATCGAATTTAATGAACGTAAATAAATTTTTATTATAAGTTGTTAAAAACGAAAATAACCCCCAAAATGAAGGACGTTTGCTCAAGTACGTTATAGGTGGTCTTCTTGACAGCTCTGACTGCTGGATCGTCTTCTTGCTTGGCTACCACCGGTAGGTAATATTACAGCAGGAATAAAAGGGCCATTTATGGTATAATACTATATACAAGTGAGCAGAATGTTCTCCGGCGATGAAAACGGGTCAACATGCCCAACGCGAGCGGTCTCGGGACAATAAAAGCCAAAGAGTCGCGTCGTTGGTGGGTTATACTACTTGTTATACTCCTTTTCTCTCTTTCTCTTTCTTTCCTTCTCGTCGTTTCTACACATCGTTTCTACGAATTTCAACTAGAGTCCTTTACGACTTTACTCGTTTTTCCAACGTCTTTACACAAAATCGAGACCAATCTCCCGAGCATTTAAGAGCGTTTTGTCATCGTAATCTCGACGTGATCTTTTCTTTTTCCGGAACATGTGCTAAAGAAACGTATAAAATAAAATTCTGTGATCTATGATGATTGATTTCGATATAATGATCGAGATAAGTGAGAAAAAAAACGAGAAATCAAGGATGAAAAAATAGAGTCCCCGAATGATAGGAAATTTTACACGACTGAAAACGAAAACAAGACTACAGTGCTTATTAATAATGAGTCATTTTTGCAATGTTTAACGACAGTTGCCATCAGCATTTTTGTGCCGTGAAGCACCTGTCGAAAAAATGTAAAAACTGCTGTTCTGTATCTCGAAAGAAAAAAATTAAATGAGGAACAAAAATCCAATTGGATTAATTATACTCGATGTCAGATATTTCACAATCATCATTAAAATAATTAAAGAACGAGGAAATAAAAAAATAAAAATGTTCAAACTCGTTGCTCCTCGAATTTTAGACCATTCGGAGAGTCCCCGCGGTGGAGAGGTAAACGAACTGCGAGAGAGAGAGAGAGAGAGAGAGAGAGATGAAAAGAAAAGAGGTCCACAAACCAGAGACCTCAGCCGATGCTCACAGAGAGCTATCAACGTTGCTCTGGACCGCGGTCTCTCGCGCAGTAAATCAGATCGTCGAACATTTACGGGGCTTTTTGGGAATGTTGAACAAACGATTCACGACTAATAAACCGTCGTGGCGCGGGACTCTGCGGGACGCCACGTGGGAAGGAGAAGAAATGAGAAGGCTCTCGGAGATTATGTGAGTATATCCGTTGAAATAGAAGTGTGTATGGATAGGGGGCGTTGCGATGTAGATGCGATTCGGCGGACCGAGAGAATCGGAGAGATCGATGCAACCATATAGATTTTTTAGCTTCGACCACGATATACTTAAGGAATTTTGTCTACGTTTCAATGTATTTATAGATATTAAACATCATTTATGGTAGATATATTAGATATAATAATTCATATACACGTGTATACAAGAGACAAAAATTGTATAATACGACAAACACGTGTGCACATACTCGTATATTGTAATTTTATGAAGAATAACAGAATTATTGTAATTAATTTTTCGTACTCTTAGACGAAGCTGTTATCGGGAATTTTTTTTTCCTTTCGACACACAAAATGTATATTTATGTAAAAAAAATCATATTTTGAAGTAATATCCGAATGGATGTGCATGTGTGCATGATGAGGGGTTGCCAGAAGTGAACTGTTGATAATTCCAAAAATATTTCCGTTATCGGACTGAAATTTAATATCCAAGTTGAACAGTCATGACTCTGTGAGGATTTTAGTTAAAATTAAGGTATTGAGGTTTTTTCAAATTTTAATTTAAAACAAAAAGGGGGACCTCGTTCGGCCTTAAACAATTAATGCACAATGCAATGAATTTTCATATCATCGAGCAAATAAAAGTCTGCAAATAAAAAAAATATCCAGGTATTTCGGTTATTTGAAAAACTTGCTCCAAGAGATTAAGCAGCATCATCGTAAAAGTATCTTCAATGAAAAAGTGAAAACAACGAAGATACAATATTTGTAAATTTTCGAAGGCGTCGAATTTGTTTTTAATCATGAAAAATTCTTTTAAAAGAACAATTAGAATAACAATCCAACCGGTATAATGAGATTTAAAATAATTTTTGGCTGAACATAATTTTGAATGGTTATTTCATCGTAAATATGGATATACATACGATATACGTGTATGTATATGTATGAAGTCGTAAAGTCGTTCAGAATGATCATTACCACGTCCGGAGTTTTAAGGCGCGAAGAAGAAGACGGGCGAAAGATGGAGAGAGGTAGAGAGAAGGGTGCACACTCGCGACTGCGACGAGGAGTCACGCGGTACGTGCATCGAGACGCGGGTTGTAAAAAAGATATTCACTGTTCTCGGGATCGAGGAGCGCGTGCGTTGTATTACGATCTTCCCTTCGGGTGATAAAGAGTATATCAAAGCTATATATACTGATCCACACAGCAGCAGATATACTGGACGGTATAATATCGCCCGGATGACTTTTCATCGCCGACCATACGAGATCTGTTCAAAAAGTATCGCGAATTTTTAATTTTCGCGAGCTACGTATATTCGATTTTCGATTTTTTTGTGGCGTTAGGTTGGTACTCGTGTCCCTCACTTATGCTGAAAAAATCGGCCATTTTGAATGTTTAGTTAATTGTTGACGGCTGTTTTGGTTAGACGTGTTTTGGCTTGTTTTCGATTTTCGCCTATATCAAAAAAGCAGCTACCATTGCGATGATTGAGCTTTGGTTTCCACGTCATAACTATAAACCCATGATTCGTCACCAGTTCTGACCCTCTGAAGCAAATTTGGGTCGTCGCGGACCGAGTTCAACAGCTCCTTAGCAACGTTAACGCGACACTGTTTTCGTTCGAAATTGAGTAATTTTGGCACGAATTTCGCGGCGACCCGTCTCATGCCCAAATCATTGGTAAAAATCGAATGGCACGAGCCAATCGAGATGTTTAGTTCCTCAGCAACTTCACTAACGGTGATTCGACGATTGGCCAATATTATTTTCTTCACTTCATCAATGTTTTCGTCTGTTGTTGATGTGCTCGGGCGTCCGGAACGCGTTTCGTTGTTCGCATCTTCTCGGCCCTCTGAGAACATTTTGTACCACCGATAAACGTTGCTTTGGTCCAAGGTAGCTTCACCATATGCCACAGTCAATATTCGGAATGCGTCCGCGCACTTAATTTTGTTTTACACACAAAATTTGATACGGATTCTTTGATCCATTTTTTGGAATAGGCAAAAATCGATGACAAGCCAAAACACGTCTAACCAAAACAGCTGTCAACAATTAACTAACGATTCAAAATGGCCGATTTTTTCAGCATAAGTGAGGGACACGAGTACCAACCTAACGCCACAAAAAAATCGAAAATCGAATATACGTAGCCCGCGGAAATTAAAAATTCGCGATACTTTTTTAACAGACCTCGTAGTTCATACCAAAGTCCGTTTTCGTCAATTTTTTCTTCCGTTCCGCCCTCGTCTCTTTCTCTCTCTCTCTCTCTCTCTCTTTCGAATGATATATGATCGTTGATACAGCTAACGGGATCGTGATGCCATTGAAAAATTTAACATTTCGCGAGATTTGCCGTGATCCTTGCAACGCGACTATAACCAGTTTTCGGTAGAATTCCTAAACGTTCCCCATCCAATATGACGGAGCGGCTGTAGGAGCGCGAGAGAGGCTGCCACAGAAGCAGAGTGTAGTATCACGGCGTCAGCGCCTCGGGCTCTCTAGGTGTCGGCTATATGGGATATTGACGGCGGGCATAAAACGTCAGGTTCATTAAACGGCACGGACAAGATTGTCATAATTTATAATTTAATAACGGTCGTAAGAGGGCCATTAAAAGTCGGACTCTTTCCGAAATATTACACGATATTTATTGCGACCAGTTTTTTGATTTTTTTTTTTGATTTTTTTTTTTTCATCTTTTTCGCGCAGCGTTTGGACCATATGCGACCTTTCATAACTAATAGTAAATCGTTGTATGGCGAAAGAACAAAGCTCATTCGCCCGGGAGACAGGAAAAAAATGGAAAAAAAACCTCAGATGCGTGTCTTGTACAAAAAACAAAAATATTTTATGATTACCGTATGCTTATATCGACATTTTTTTTCCATCATTTTTTTATTTCAATTATCACCTTAGAGTTTATTTTACTTTCAACGATAGGATTATCACTTTTAACGCGATATATAAAACATAAACGTAACTGAAGGAATTGAGGAAAATCAATTATGAAGAAACATCATCCGAATTTACAATCTACGATTATTGTCGAATGTCTTACTATCTAATCTTCTTTCTTTTGTTAATTGATAAACAAAAAAAACTTGTCAAACGATAAATTTATGGGCTGTAAAGTGAAAAAAACGTTTGAGTAATTAGAGTGAACTACGAATAAACATTCGTTCTGCAGTTTTTGAGGTTGGCATTATATTCCAGATGACATTTGAACGCGAAACAATAATATACTCGGTCGTTACCATTTATTTCCCCGGAACTCGGAGCAGCAAAAGTGAATGGGCCAGAGCTAAATATCACGTAACTGCAGCCAACTTTTTTTTTCTCTCATTTCTCTCTCTCTCTCTCTCTTTGGGGATTATGCCGAAACGTCTATTGGTCACGATTTCATGTACGTATATACGTATATATACGGTTGTGTGTGTGTGTGTGTGTGTGTATTCACGATAGGCGAACGCGCCGGAGCCCATTAGTTGGATTATTAAATTTCTCGGTCGTGGGGATATAGCGTTGCGGGGCCGAAGAGCCAGCAGGTTTCGCGTTTAGGCAGCCATTAGTCCGAGATTTACGACGAGCCGTAACTCATCGAACTCATTTGTTCCTCACTCTCCTCTTCCTCCTCTCTCGCTCGCTCGCTCTATCTTTCTCTTCGCGAGCTTCTTTCTCGCACATATATATTACATGTATTTTACAGCGGAGGCAACATAGGTAGAGTTTGGTACAAGCAAAAGTTAAGTCGCACTGGCTCCATAGAGGCTGTGCAACTTCGAAATTTACTATATATATATGTAGAAGTATACACGCACACAATCTATGTTGTTGCGAGTAAACCCTTTCTCTCGTTCTTCTCATTCCGCCCTTTCGTTTTTCTCATTCGCTCTGAAACAAGTCCCATTCCCTCTTTCTCTCATTCTCACTATCTTTATTTCTCTCTCACTTTCTCGGCGGGTGCCTTTCGGTAAACTATCGATTCCACCCCAGAGACTCGATACTCGTAACTCATCCTCACTCCGCGGAGTCTCGTTACCAAAAGCACTCTTCGCCTCTCCACTCTTACGTTATTATTATGATTTTCTATTTCTCAAAAGTAATCTCGAGACAAATAAACGAGATTATGTATGTATAGGTATGGCCCTTTAATAACCGTGGGCTTGTGAGAAAAGATCCTTTCGTCACTCGGTGACGTCTTTCTTAACTGGCTAAAGTTTACCCCCCCTTCCCCAGACGTGGAACAAAATAAAAAAAAGCCAGTGCATCCTTTGTTTATTCTTCTTACAATTTCTGTATTATCAATTATTTCATAAAAATTACTTATACAGTAATTTTTACTCCATAATGTGAATTATCATTTCTGTTTTCAATTTCATGAAGAAAATCATTAAAAAAAATGTACGGTAGAAAAGTACTGTTCGTTATTTTTTTCGTTATTCGTTACATTTTTATCATTTTTATTCATGGAAGAAATTGAAAAAATAATAATTTACATTGTGGGGTGCAGAGTTAAGGTATGAGGTTAGAAATGGCCGATGTGTATAAAATAATGTATAAAATATTGTATAAAATAATTAACAATAAATAAATTGCAAGGAAGATAAAAAAATAATTTTCTTTTCTCTAGTAACGAGAGGTGATCATCTCTGATCTTGAAATATTTATAACGTTCAAACACCCGAGAAAGAAGGTTGAGGGTGAAAAATAAAACATTTTTTTTAACACGACCGACACAAACGCGTATAATATACAATGTCCGTGAGATGCGAGTGGATATAAACGAGGCACGAGGCTAATTCCCAATTAGTCAAAGAGGATGAGGGGCAGTTATTAAAATTAACTCGCGAAACGAGTGCACGTTTCGCGAGCTACTCGATATTGGCCGATAAGATTTCACGGAGGAGAGCCAAAGGGAACAGAATGAAAGAGAGAGAGAGAGAGAGAGAGAGTGGAATGAGTAAAAAGGTGTTGGAACGCAAGCTCCGCATCGCGCATCGTGACGAGTGGATCTTGCGAGGGACCTAACTATAAGCCAAGTGTGAGCAGGTGTATACCCATTGGAGAATAATAAAATTGCGAATGTGGGGCCCGGTGTGATGGTGACTCTGAAAGAGCCCAAAAAGTCCTCGTCAAAAGTGCTCCCGCACCATACAGAGAACTCATACACACAGAACAGCGAAGAAATACGCCCGATTATCCCTCGGACAGGAGAAACTAACGAGCTGACGTTTTAACGTTTTTTTAACGCGTTCCCGCAAACAGTTAGTCCCCCCTCTCTCACGTGTGCGAGTGTGCGCGCACGTTATTTCTCTTATTTAAGCAGTTATCCGTGGCGAGAGGTTTCGCTCTGACACAATGAAATGGACAGCTCGCGCTTGCTGCAGCTTAAAAAGCGCCAGACTCAAAGGTTTAAGCTCTAAAAATAAATAACAAAAAAAAAGGAAAAAAAGTAAACAAAATGTTGATGGGGAAATGTTGAAATGTTCATCGTCGTTTGGGGAGCAGCATGTTTTTTCAAAGCGCGATAAAAGTCAGGGGGTAAACGAGTCGCGTGCGCGGTTAATGAAAAACGCAAAATTAGTGGAGTAAAGAGAACAAAAATGTATTTATTTTATTTCATGAAATTTTTCTGTTTTAATCAAGCGGAAGTAATTTTTATTTACAAGAAAAAGAAGGGTATTTTTCTAGATAAAAATATATTTTATTAATATTCGCGATTTATTATAGATTTTTGATTCCACTTAATTGACATATTGTTTGTGATGATACGAGAAAAATGACACAAAAAAAAAACCGAAACAAAAAAACACAAAGTGTTTTTTTTTTCGGCTACGAGGTTTTATGATTTCTCGAGTTCTACATGTGTAGACAATACAAGGTGCATACGTGCTCGTATATGGATAAGTACGGTAAATAGATATAACCTTCGCGAGAGTATAGTTGTTTGGTAGGACGTTTGACGAATGGCACGTAATATCGTGCCCGCGGCGAGTCCGTGGGCGCCAACAAGAGTGCGGATGGGCAAACGGAGCGAGAAAATATCACTGAGGGCATCCAGCTTAATGGCACTGGCCATTATATGCTGTATATATCCCGCTCATACCCTATATATACCAATACTACCAACATCAATGGTACATATACACGTGCAAGACACGAAAGATGTTCCCGGCATCGAGCATAAATAATCACGATAATTGACGTGAGCGCGCGTACCCTCGCTCGTCATCGAGTCCTTCTTTCGCGCGACTCAGCGTGCTGCCCTCCGAGATGTACAATATCGAATTTCGGCGAGCTTTACGCTTTGAGCATCACCCAACTTATGCATATATAATTGCAACATCGCAAAACCATGTATATGAGACAATCCAGGCCAAATCAAAAACACCGTATCGTGCTTGAATTTTTATTTTTCGTTTTTCCGTATTACAGAGAAATATCAAGTGGATGATTATTAATGAGAGCGTGTAAATTAATAACTGTCGCGCATTAAGGTCGTCATGCCGTGTGAAGGCTCTTTTTTTACGCTTTTTTGGGGATTTTTTTTTTTGGCGAACTAATTATTTATTCACATTTTGAGCACACTTTACAATTTTTTCAGCCCGCAATCGTCGCTCATTGCTGAGGTACACGGCAACTTAGTCACTCATTTTCAAAAAACCTTTCTTTTCGGTTACCACGATTGCGGGCGTTCTGCTTATCCGAAACAAAAAAATCAAACGGCATTTTAATCTGTGAAGTTTTAACCAGTCTTGGAACTAGGATTAACAAAAAATATTGAAAAGTTAATTTTTGGCAACTCTTAGTCTTAGATTTAAAAAAACCATGTTTCTATATTTTTTGATAATCCTGGTTCCAAGACTGGTTAGAATTTCACAGATTAAAATGCCGTTTGATTCTTTTGTTCCCGTGGTAACGTTTTGGTAACCGTTTTTTTGAAAATGGGTGGCTAAGTTGCTGTGTACCTCAGCAATGAGCGACGATTTCGGACTGAAAAAATTGTAAAGTGTGCTCAAAATGTGAATAAATATGTAGTACAAATTTCGCAGTTGTATCTCTATTTGGTTCGCCAAAAGAAATAAAAAAAAAAAAGCGTATGAAAAGAGCCTTCGCACGGGATAACGGCTTTAATGATTTTTCTGGTATCTTTTCTCATGTATTTTTACTTAGAAAACGAAATTTTTCGATTTTTCGTAACTAACTTTGAACGGACAAAAGAATATACTTATTTTTTTGAAACTTTCGTTGTTTGATCTATAAAAAATCATATGGTGATTGAAGAAGAAGTTGAGAAATTTTGGAATTGAATAAAAAACATGAGATGTGTTACGGAAAAATCTGTTACGAAATTGTCCATATATAAAACACAGAGTAATAAACGCAATTTGTTTTTTTTTTACTGCAGAGGAACGCGGAGAGTTTGTGCTCCGATAGCTCGTAGGCGGTGCCGCCGCCGAGGAGGCTGGACTCTATACGGCCTAATCGATTAATTTTTCAACCGCGAAAGGTCGAGACGCGAGAAGGCGCGAGACGAGATATATATATATAAATCCATCCTTTCTTAAACGCGAAACGTTATATGGCCCATAATGATACAAAACTATGAGTCTCGAACGAGAAACGATCACGTCGTATGGATTTATTGTTTCCTATTTCGAAGTTCTAATACCGTATATATAGCTCGAAAAGAGTGGCAAAGTTAAAAAAAAAAAGTATATTTGGTAGAGTCCGAATGAGAGGATCGGATTGAGGAAGTTTGCGTGGTTTTATACTACATTAATTCGTAGGTGGCCGAAGAGAGTTTCTCTTCTTTTTTTTTTACATTGATTCAAAAGAGACATAAATGAATTCATATTGATCGTAGATAATTATATTTGAATTAATTGAAATCTGTTTGAACGAATGGCGAATTATGGCTATTGATTTTTGAGAAATCAATTATAAAAATATCAATGAGTTGTAATTAAAATTCATTTTATGAAAGAAAAATGTTGTTTTAGTGAAACAAAAATGCATGACCATTTGTAGGACCATATTTAATGTAATTACAATTTCCTTTCTTAAACATTTTTTGTTTTCTTTTATAAATACAATTTTAACCGTGCATTGGTCAACTCCCCGACGAGTTTTGTTTATGATGCTCCCGGCAATTGTTTAAGTTAATTGCACGTTGTTTCAGCTCGTCCGCGTCTAACCGTTGTACAGAGTCGTTCGCGGACCACGAGAGAGATTTTACTTTCCCATATATATAACGGATTGCAGCTGACTGTTGCGTGTGTGTGTGTGTGCATCGGCTAGAAAGCCCCTTGTATATATACCCGCCAACGAGCTCAACTTATACTACACTACTCGGCACTCTCTGGCAATAGAGTTATTACCCGGTCGAGACTTTTAGAGCCCGCGAGCTCACGAGGCACGCCCTTCCGATGTACCTGTTATTGGTAATGCTGACTATTAGGATTTTTAGTTTCGCTATGGCGTGTGTTCTTCAACTCTTCGCGGTTATAGATGCAACTTATAATATCCCCGATGCGTTATGCTCGTTGCGAACAATAACAGAGCCAATTTTAAAAAAAGGATATGTACGCGTTGATAAAAACAAAAAAAAACAACGATTTTATTATTTAAAGCAAACTTCATTTTTTTAATTTTACTTATTGGAGTAATTGAATTTGTTATTAATTCAACACATTTTTTTTATCGAACCGAATGAATGTGAATTTAAAAGAATTTATTTAGCGATAATAATGCAATTTGCAATGGAAAAAAAAACTTCTTTAAAATACAATTCAATGGAGCTTAATTAAAATTTGAAAATATACGAATTTTTTACAAGGAAAAATTATCTTATAAATCTTTAAAAATGTAATACATGAAGATATATTTTCAAAAAATTATTCCAAAATCTGCAAATGTATGACACATATATTCTTTCCCCATTTTTCATTTTGTTTTTTTTTATTATTTTTATTATTTTATTATTATTTTATTATTTTTATTTTATTATTTAAAGCAAATTTCATTTTTTTTATTTTACTCATTGGAGTAATTGAGTTTGTTATTAATTCAACACATTTTTTTATCGAACCGAATGAATGTGAATTTCAAAGAATTTATCTAGCGATAATAATACAATTTGCAATGGAAAAAAAAACTTCTTTAAAATACAATTCAATGGAGCTTAATTAAAATTTGAAAATATACGAATTTTTGACAAGAAAGAATTATCTTATAAATCTTAAAAATTGTAATACTTGAAGATATATTTTCAAAAAATTATTCCAAAATCTGCAAATGTACGACACATATATTCTTACCCCATTTTTCATTTTGTTTTTTTTTTTTTCTTTGAGAAAAACGCATAATGGGGTTGTACTATAAAAAGAGAGACCAAGTGGCTACGAATCTCTCCATCTCGGTTGAATTGATCGTGAAATTTTTGAAAAATTTTCCAAATGGACGAATAACAACGGCAAGAAAAAGGAGCAAAAAAAAAAAAAGAAGTGAAATCGTCGTCGCTTTGTAACGCATATAGGCTCGGGCCATTCGTCTTTTACTGGACGATGCGCCACGTCATAAAGTCCATAGAAAAGCTCTCGTCGTTCTTCACCGCGCGCGGCGTGTGTCGCACGAAGAACGCGCGCGAGGACCGTTCAAAAGCTCCGAATTCATACTGACGCGCGCGGGCGCGGGCGCGCGCGCCTCGTATCCCGTGTGCGAGTCATACTTTATTGAGCAGAAAATTCTCCTATAAAGGGAGAACTTTGTTCGAATGGGCTCCCATTGTCCTCTCTATGCTATGGGTGTGGACCCGGGCCAAGCGCGTTTTCCACCGGAGACGACGACGACCAGAAGCACGCAAAGATTTATTAGTTTTTTTTTTTTTTTTTTGGCATGTGCGCCCGTTACACCGAGAAAAATGAATTTATTTTATTCGATGAATCGTTATATGAAATTTAACGGATGATTAATCACTCACTCGGTCATCACTTCATTTTATTCATCTCAAGATTTAAATTCGCCATCTACATTTTATCATTTAAATAAAATGGATTCGAACCATTTGCTAATTCGCCTGTAATAAATTTTAATTTCAATATCCTCTTCTTCCCTTCATTACGGTGATACGTCTTCTTCTTTTTGCTTTTGATAAATCGATTTTGTCTCGTTGCTGCCACCTAATGGAACAGAATCGAGAAACCGGAACCGAAGACTACAAGTGCAGAGTAACTAAATTAAAAAAAAAAACATCGAGTCTTTTTACAATGTTCTCGGTGCCAATTAAACGCAACAAAGTTGCGTTACAACATTTCCACTTTTCAAACGCGTATCGATACGCGATTTCTCTCCTTCACAAGCACGCATCCACCCACCCATACACCGATCTCGAATAATTACCCAACAAGGCATCTCGTACCTTGTGCATTCTCGCAATTATAACGGTGGACTTTAACGCTCGGACGCAAATAATCAAGACAAACAAACAAACAAAAAAAGTCTCTTTCCCCCTGCATCCGCTAGCAACTTGCGTTATTATTACTTTTTCTAGATATAAAATTACGCGGATATTGTTACTACCTGACACACCTATACGGGCGTCGTTTCGCGGAAAAATCGTTAAAGAATGAATCTGTGAAGAAACATTTTCGGAACGACCATACAGATTTCGTATTTCACATTTTGAACCTATTACAATGTATAGACTTGAGAAAAAACGAGCTGAGTCCCCCGTGCAGTTGCAAAGAATGGATTTATTATCGATGATCGTTTCGGTGGGTGATGGCGTGACGAAAAAGTCAATCTGTTTTATATATATATATACATGTAAGTTACCTTTTGGAATACCAGCGTGTCGAACACACTTTCCAAATGAATTGCTCTCACCCCGCTTGACGTCTCAATCTCTCTTCTATTATATTCACTATACATTATACCTGCTACATTATACACACGATATCCCTAACAGATTTACTGCGACAAGGCGGCGCTACGTCCATTTCGTTTTTTTTTTTTTTTTTTTGTCAAACCTCGTGTCCACGACGGAGAAAATTAGATTCTTATGAAGCGAACGAGTGCGCGGTTTTCACGAGAGGGATCCATAGAAAATTTGTTTGCATTCAGGCAAAAAGGGGCGCCAGGTGAGAGCCAAGTAGTCGCCTATAGTGTATAATGTTTTATAATGGTGACCACTTCGTCATTTATGCATGAGGACGAATAGTTCCTCGTACATACACATATACATATATAGATATACGTTTCCTTATGCCAGCGACACCTAAATCTCCATTGGTCCCTTTTAACTGGCATATAATATCAATTCTCGCCCTCTCACAAGATCTCACTCTCCGCGTTCTTTTTTTTTTCTTCATCTTCCTACCATTTCGTGGTATTGGTCGCGTCGTGGATGTTTGAAAACGGAACGAAGGAGTCAACCTGCGAATTTCCTCGTGACCAGATCCATTGTTCGACTCGGAGATGTATATACTATATATCTGTCCTATGGGCATGCTCTTTTGTAGCAAATACGAGAAACGACGGGGGCTACTGATGCTGTCTCGCGGTCGTACACAGTGCACCAAAGAGGGCTGACGCGGTGGACGCCCCTGAGGCTAGATGTGTCTCTGGGTGACCGTATGCTGTGTCCCACTCGCTTTCTCTCTCTATAAGTTCCTATACTGGGTTACTATTCTCTTCGTTCTCGCGTCATTTTTCCAGAAGAGAGATCCCGAGTGTGGATTTCATGCCCATTGTCGTAAGGGTGAGGAGGGGGCTAAGGACCTCTCTTTTACACGAAGCGACTGGGAATCCCCGCGGGAAGCTCTTGCCTCTATACATCGGAGAGAATAACTCTCGACGCGTATTTCTCTCTGCTCTATGAAATTTGTATTCACCCTTCGAGTGGTTCCCCCCCCGCCCATTGTCATCGGTCAATCTTTGCCTCGTTAAGAGCTTATTTTCGCACTTGTTGTGTCGCGCGACGCTATATACACGCATTATTATATTGTCCACGTTCAACTTCTATAGTAGAAGAGTATGCAGCGAGATATTGTGAATATTTCATGGATATATATACCCGAGGGAATGACTTCATCGACGCGTACCCACGCGTGACTTTTAAGCCGAAAAAAAACGATACGTATTTCGAAAAGACGGACCTCTCGCTGGGTCGCACTTCTGAGAGAGGTGTCGGTGTCGCGTGAAAGAGGTTTTTCAACTTTTTTTTTCTCTTTTTTTTTCTCTTTTTTTTTCGCAAGCATCTTTCGCGGAGAATGGTTTTCATCCCTTGTCGGAATACAATTCGCATTTTGTGCGCTTTTCGAATGACGAGAATGACGTACTGATGGGAACGAAAATGACGAGTGGAATTATAACTTTTGGAGAAACGTTACCGATCATCCCTTAGACTTTTTGTGTGCGTAAGATCTCGTGTGTCTTCACGCGGTAATAATTTCAGTCACAAATTGCCTCGGTCTGTCGTCAAAAATTCGGTACGCCGATTTCTTTTCCAATCAGTATAATTTTTTTATTCGAAGCATTTATTGAGCTGTTATTTATTCATAACTAACGACTATTCGATATTAATTATTTAACAAAATCCACGAACGCTACTAATGATAATAAAAACACAATTAATGAAATACATATCTCTTGTTTAAGAGGGGAAATAGGGTTACGACAGCGTTTTCTCGATGATTTTCATGAATTTTTTTATAATATAAAAAATGAATATAATTTATTGAAACTTTGAGAATATTTTATACATATATTTAAGTATATATTATAAAATTTTTGAAGAATTTCCTTTAAAAACACCGAAGATATTAGCGACCCCATATTGCAGGTCACAATCAGACTCAGCATTTTGCGTACATTCTGGAAGCCGCAATTTTAATCTTAAATCAAACGAGGTTCGAATTTACTTTTATTATATGTCTCTCTTCTATATGAACCTAAATGCTATTGAAAAAAATAGAAAATTGAATTTTTTACAGGGGTCAAAACAAAAAAGCATGATTTTCTGCCATTTTTTACAACTTTATTTGCAAGAAAAAAATTATTTTAAATAATATTAATATTCCGATTTTAGGTTCATATAGAGCGCAATACTATGAAGAAAGTAACTGCCAATTTTCAAAACGATTGGTTGAAAACTTTTCAAACTAGCGTGTACGCAAGTTAAAAAAAAGTCGTTTTCAGAAAAACGCGTTTGAAAAAATAGTACCAAGAAAAACAAAGTCAAGGCAGTCATAAATTTTCTCTTCGGTGTTTTTCAAGGAAATTCTTCAAAAATTTTATAGTATATACTTAAATATATGTATAAAATATTCTCAAAGTTTCAATAAATTATATTCATTTTTTATACTATAAAAAAATTCATGAAAATCATTGAGAAAACGCTGTCTTAAACCTATTTCCCCCCTTAATGGCTTATAACAATAGAACGAGTCGGAATTTTCATTTAAAATTTTGTGAACATAATTTTCAATAGTTTTACTAACAATTTATGAAATTTAAAAAAAATCGATTTTTTGAACCGTCTAACCCTATTTCCCCCCTTAAGTTTCGAGGTCAGAAGGGGAGGCCTTGATCCTAATAAACGGCATTTTGTAAAATCATCAAACAGCGTCAACGTTTATTCCGACACGGAGATGACCCGCGGTCAGTGTGTATACGGGACAGCATCCGAGTATGCTCGTTTGGCCGTGAAACGCGAGCCTAATTTCGTCATCAGTCATCCCGATTCCGGGAAGTGAATGAGGGACGGTGGAGGGGAGGGGAGTAAAAGAAGAGGAAGAAGAGACCAAAAGGTTCGGGTACATCACGGAGAGAAAGGTTAGGTATATAAACGTCATGCGGGGACTCGAAAAGGCAAAAGAGCAGGTTTTCTGTCTCTTTCTCGCTTCGTGTGTCGTTGAGTTTCCTGGGTACTCTCCCGTGGCCCGTAGCACCGAATCTCATCAGAGTTAGTGACGGTTTAACTCGGTGAACAATAGAGATCCTCGAGAATCCCAAAAGTCTGTTCCCCATAACGTTTAAACTGGTGGCGCACATAGCGGTCTAAGCCGGTGTCTACTAAGAGTTCCCGAAGTTGATCCTGCTGGTAGGTCGCGCGCGCGCGCGCCTTTTTTTGCTCTCGCGCCAAAAGGACAACTGTGTCAGTGTCTCTTTCGAGGCAGAGAGACCTTCGTCGAGGTCTGTACTAACCGTGGGGGGGCGGCCCCTCTGAACCTGGCGTTATATTCGGCCACGCTATGTTTTCTCCTTCCACATTCCTCTATATATATATATATATATATATATATATATATATATATATATATATATATATATATATATGTATATACCCTCATTCCTATAATCATTTTGCTTTCCCCGAGGTGCGAAACGTGACACCAGAGAAACAGTCTTTCCCGGGAGAAAAAAGACGAGAGCAAATTGCCATAAAAGAACGATCCTTAAGTTTCAGGCTAAATAGCTACGCTCTCATTTCGAGCTTTACAGTAAAAATCACATATTGGTAACGAGTGTCAAATTAACATTGAATGAAATAACTATAAAAAATTAGTATTGATTAATCATAATTATATTTCCACGAGAAAAAAATCGATT
Source organism: Oxytorus armatus (assembly GCA_958009045.1). NCBI lineage: Eukaryota > Metazoa > Arthropoda > Insecta > Hymenoptera > Ichneumonidae > Oxytorus > Oxytorus armatus. The sequence continues at coordinate 14,743,908 of OY253745.1, forward strand.
ATTTACTGATTATTACTTTTACGGAATTGCCGAAACATCCCTGAAGTTCGTATTTTCTCGCACGGGAATTTCGCCGATGGCCACAGAGGCGAGAGTCTCCCGCCGGTTGGATGTACAAGGAAGATTAATTTAATTTATTTTTATCACGGGGGCACACGTTGCCAAGGACTGTATGATGAGGACGAGGTGGAAGGAGTGGATGTGTCGTATACCACAAACTGGTTGCTCAGACCAATTTGTGCAACGAACAGAGTGAGAGAGATAGAACGAGAGAGAGATCTCAAGTTCCAACGAGCGCTGGTGGAGAGGTAAAACGTCGCGCGAGACCCCGTTTTAATTTGCATCCTATCCAGCACAACCGCATCAAAACGAATATGTCGCGTCCACGCGCCCACCTTCTCTCTTCCTTCAATTTATTTATTTACGTAATTATTTATATCGGTAGCCAACGCGCAGCCGCTTTTTTCTCTCGCTTTTTCTTAGGTCTCGGCTTATCTCTGGCAAGGTGGTCGTTTTACGATCGAGGGATGGACGAGCAGGGTGCGAAAGAGTGTGTACTGAAAATGGGAGAACTCGCGCGTTCCTCATATCAGTTAGCAGATGACGAGGGACGCACCGAATTTCACGTACGCAAACATATATATCGATATTTATATATTTATTGCGCATGCATATATTAGAGTAGCATTTTTATTTTCGATGTTTGTCGTCTCTTAACGCTGTTTTATTTTTTATTTTCATTTTTATGGGGTTTGTCGTTTTTACCCTTTTTCTTTTGTATCGTTGCTTCTTCCTTTCTTTATTTATGTCTTATCCACGACGAGACGTCATAGTTTCGTTACGATCGTTATAACATATCGGCGAGAGCGAAATGGCCGAGCGAGTTTGCTAAAACGAAATGGCGCTATACCTTAGCGGGGCAATAGTCGGGGAATGGCAAGAGAGGGAGAGAGGGAGACGGAGAAAATGAGTGAAGAGAGTGGCGCGCGTTAAGGGAGCAGAAACGAAACGCCCGCGGGATGCTCTCTCGCTAATATACATACGGTCCATAAACAATCATCATAAATATTTCGGTCGACACATTAGTCGGCCGGTCTGCCAACACGGGCAGCCCCAACCCCCGCCCCTCACCGACTTTCATCCCGTTTTTCTTCTTTTTTTTTTACAACTCCACGTTCTGGTTCCTTTCGGGAGTTCTCGCGGGTGTATTATATCAGGACGAAAGGGGCCAAGGGGAGGATAATTTTTTTTATTTTTTTTAATGCAATCGTTACCGGTATCCGAGTAAATAATTTTTTTCAAATGAACTCGTCGGTAGGAAATCTTGACGTTACGACCATTAACTCGTTAAAAAAATGATTCGTCGAAATGTGAATATTCAATGAATTAGTTCAGCATTATTGACCGAAAGCAATGGACGCTATGACGGGGCACGCCTTCGGCGATCGCCCATGTTAAGGGGGGAAATAGGGTTAGACGGTTCAAAAAATCGATTTTTTTTTATTTCATAAATTGTTAGTAAAACTATTGGAAAATATGTGCCCAAAATTAAAAATTAAAATTCCGACTCGTTCTATTGTTATAAGCCATTGAGGTAGTAGTCTGGTAGCTTAAGCCGATTTTCATGTCTTTTTTGGAGGGCGTTTTTTTGTAGGAAAATAAAAATGAATCGTTTTGGATATTTAGAATGTTTTTATTTACATATTAAAGATACAAAAAAAAATTTTGTTGAACAAATTTAATAGTTTATTATTATTATTATTATTATTATTGATCGAAGTTGGCACCTCGAAAAAAAAGCGCGTGGGTGACCCCGGTGATTTTGGCTCTTGATGTTATCTGAAATAAAAAATTCTTGATAATTCTTAATCTATAGACATGTCATTCTGGTCGGAACTACTGAAGTTAAATTTCATGGATAAATAACAAAATAGCGGACTTTGGAAAAAAAAACTTTTTTTTGTTATTTTGTTATTTATCCATCAAATTTAATTTCAGTAGTTCCGACCAAAATGACATGTCTATAGATTAAGAATTATCAAGAATTTTTGATTTCAGATAACATCAAGAGCCAAAATCACCGGGGCCACCCAAGCGCTTTTTTTTCGATGTGCCAACTTCGATCAATAATAATAATAATAATAAACTATTAAATTAAAAAAAATTTTTTTTTTTTAAATCTTTAATATGTAAATAAAAACATCCTAAATATTCAAAACGATTCATTTTTATTTTCCTACAAAAAAACGCCCTCCAAAAAAGACATGAAAATCGGCTTAAGTTACCAGATTACACGATAGTTTGAAAAGTTTTCAACCAATCGTTTTGAAAATTGGAAGTTACTTTCTTCATAGTATTGCGCTCTATATGAACCTAAAATCGGAATATTATCCTTATTTAAAATAATTTTTTTTTTGCAAATAAAGTTGTAAGAAATGACAAAAAATCATGCTTTTTTGTTTTGACCCCTGTAAAAAATTCAATTTTCTATTTTTTTGATAGCATTTAGGTTCATATAGAAGTGAGACATATAATAAAAGTAAATTCCAACCTCGTTTGATTTCAGATGAAAATTGTGGCTTCCAGAATGTACGCAAAATGCTGAGTCTGATTGTGACCTGCAATATGGGGTCGTCAATATCCCCGGTGTTTTTCAAGGAAATTCTTCAAAAATTTTATAGTATATAATTAAATATATGTATAGAATATTCTCAAAGTTTCAATAAATTATATTCATTTTTTATACTATAAAAAAATTCATGAAAATCATTGAGAAAACGCTGTCCTAACCCTATTTCCCCCCTTAACGTAGTGCGGGTAGAGAGTGAAAGAAGATAAAAGTAGGAAGGGTCATACGTAAAAACCCGCGAGGGTATACGTTGCAACGCGCAATTATAAAAAAGAATGATATTTTAACCTTACTCTTGGTATTTCAGCAATATTTTTTAATATCGATTTTATTGCTTCCTCATCTTGTCATTAGTGATTTTTGTATTCCAACTGTTTTACATACTGAATGCAAAACATATTTATCTCAATATACAAAGAAAATCATAAGAACACGAGGAATTCAGTGAAGTGCCTATCTAAAGTATTTATACGTTTTTTTTTTCCATCTCGGACGAGATACAAGTTGGAAATAATTATAAAACTCGTGTTTCCACAGTTAATGAACAGAAGTTAAATATCTCGCGATTAACGACATAGGGAATTCGCAAATACTCGTTAGGCTCTAGCTTAATTGCGTACGATCGTTTCGAGCGAGTAATTATTATAAAATATCGTTCTAAAACGTTCGCTGTGTGTAGCTTTCAAATCTCTCAAAGAGCACCCTTTCCTTGGCCCGCAGCGTGAGCCACAAGCTCTCGGTATGGTCGAGTGTGTGTATACTCGAAGAGGTATAGAAGAGCACACGTATATGTCGAGAAAAAAAAATGCGCGAGCTAATGATATTGAAATGGATGCGAGTTATGCACCGGCTCTCGTTTCGGCTCTCCCGCGGAGAAGTTGCGCGCCGCCGGTTTTGCACGCTCGTTGTCGTCGTCGTTGTCGTCGTTGCCGTATAGTAAAATCGCGTTGTACGAGGAGAGGCCTGTTTGGGTCCTCGGGGTTCAGGTTACCTTGTTAGTTCTCCTCTCGCTCGCCTGTTCCTCCATTTGTTGGGCGCGAACGCCCTCTGGCATTGCCACAGTAGAAAACGGCTGATCAGACATTATATATCTGTATATATATATTTATATATAAACATATATATCTTCTCTCTCCCCCCTCTCTCTCTATATATATAAATGAAAGTGGGCAAATTTCCGCGATGTTTGTCTGCCCTTGGAGCCTGTGTGAGACTCGGAATAAATTGTTTTTGTGGGGGTAAGGGAAGACACGGGTTTGGTGATTTTGTTTTTTACTTTTTACTTTTTACTTTTTCGAAAAAAATCTCCGGTGAATAAGTGAGCAGCGGGAAAAAAACACACCGATAAAAGCTCCTAACAAATTTAAAAATCTACCTTTTCATTTCATTCTTCACACAGTGTGAAAAAATTGATCAAAGAAATCAACGTTCGATTAAATGGTTCACAAATTTTTTTGACTTCATCATTATTATTGTTACTTTGGGTATTCAAAGAATTTTTTGTTTTTCATTTTTTAGCGACTACCAGTAGTTTGAATACTGGTTACGATAAGCGTCAGCGCCATGTTCGAAAACCAATAAAAATTGGCAGTACGACCAGGAGCAGCAGAAGCGGAGGAGACGAGAAAAAAAAGAGGGATAATAAGACTCTGCGTAAAGAACACGAAGGAGGGAAGAAGAATGAGAGAGAGAAAGAGAGCTGGAGGCTCATGGATATGGGTAAAAAAAAATGTGAAAGAATCGGGGAGGAAGGTTGAGGTGCATAATTCAAACTTCGTACCTCATTAAAGTGGGCTGTATGCCTTTTGGTACATCCGTCTTCGCTGTTTCTGTGTGCGTGCATTGTGCAGAGTGTCCATGCCCAACGAACAGGGATTAAATGGCGAGAATGGATAGCCGCACGAACGCACCGGTCAAATTTTGTAGCCACTAAACCAGCCGGTTTTATGGACGAAAATTTACAGCGTTTTCACGCTAACATAACAAAGTAACAGTTGAGGATCACGAAAGGGGGACGGGGCGGTGGGGAGCGGTGTCTATAAGCGAGAAGAAGTGAATCAATTTGATTCGTATACGCGTTAATTTTGGATTGACTTGATTCGTATACGCGTTAATTTAGGATTAATTTGATTCCTGTACGCGTTAATTTGAGTTCAATAAAACTTGACTGGAGTCGAACGAATCTCGTTGAAATTGAGCAATTAATGGAAATTAAACTATTAACAAATTGGGCAAATAGATCGTTATTGTTTCTCGAGCAATCTCGCGATTGTCAAATTAACACAAATTTTGGTTGAATTATTATTACGATCGTCGCGTACCCGTGTAAAACTTGCGGTGGGGATCCAGCTGGATTCCCGTAATTATTGCTGGTGATCGATAAGGATCCATCTAGAGATTCGATCAGATTCCATGACCGAGATGAAACGGTCGTAAAATAGATTCCGACGGGGATCCCCGACTGGAAAATTTCCGATCGAATAGGGTATCGAAATAACGAAAAACGATGTTTGTCTTTTTTTGCCCACTTTTTCAGAAACCTTAAAATGTTGAAAATATAATCCGGGGCACGTGATCCAGCTGGAACCTCAAGGGGCTACTTTATCAGAAATGTGAATTGAAAGACCGCATCAGGAAACAATCTGGCGCCCCCTTTTTAGGGAATCCCTAACAAATCCCGATCGGCATTTTTCTGGAAACCGTGATTCCCTAACAAATTTTTGCACGGGTCGTTTCGCGTGCAGGAATCAATCAGAGTTTGAATGCATAGCCACAAGAAAAAACGAAACGAGACATATAAATCACTTGCAGTTCGACTGACGTGTGCTTGGAACAACGGAAGTGAAAATTCTAGAGCCTCGAACCGGCGAAAGAGTCGAATGAAATAATGTCGAAAGAATAATGATAGTAACAATTAATTTGGCTGTCTAAATAGACCACAAGATTAATTGATCTCACCGGTAATGTATATTCGACGATAAGACCAGTTTAATTAGGGGTACAAAAATGTTAATCACTCAAGAGCGATGAAACAATTAATTGAGAAGAGAATGATACATATTTTTTCCTCAGCTAATATTTCTTTCACTCTCTCTCTCTCTCGTCTCGAAGAATCGAAAGAACGCAAGGAAACACGAGAATTGAAACCAGGTATGAGCACCATTGGAATAAAAAGAAATACCATTAAGAAACATTTTACGATAAAATAAGAGTGAATAAAAATTACAAGTGTATAATTGAATTGAAAATAATATCCGATAATTATTTCTGTTAATAACGAATATTGAGTTTCTTTTTCAACGAACAGTTGTCTATAATTATGTTGTCAGTTATTTTTTATTCTTTTTTTATTCTTCAATGGCTCTTCGATCGCGAGGGGTTTCTCGATGGGTCGGGAGGGAGGGGGGGAATACGGTATCTGGCCGGAGAGCGAAACGAAATGGTCAAAGAGCCACAAGCACAAAACTCGCGGGGGCTTTCGAATTCACGCGCGGCCTACCGAAATCCCCGTGGCGCGCGATCATTCGTCATGCTTAAGTGTACTAATGCAAGCATAACGTATTAATAAACCGGCCTCCTCGGTTATATAGCCAAGACATCATAAATATATATATGTATAGGGGCGAGGGCGAGAGTATAGGGAAATCAAGAGTGAGAAAGAGAGAGAAGAATGGAACGAACCGGCGCGTATCCACATACTTATGCTAATGCCCAAAATGCGCTCTCCCTCTCTTATTAGCCATACCGGAGAAAGAGAGAATATAGAAATAAGGTGTAAACCCTTTTTCACCTGCCAACGTCGAGGGGTTCGCGACCCCTATGGCGAACGACGGAATTCGTCGTTCATACATGCCACAGCAGTTTGTGATCAACTATCATTCTCCCTTAAGATTTCCGTATTGTAACATCAGTAAAAAAAAAAAAAATTCAAATTCAAAGGAGTTGAAAGTTCCCTCTTTCGTTTCTTAATTTCATCATCACAAAAACTGTTTTACACGTAATTTTTTCAATTTATCAACAAACATATCGACGCTGCTTACGAAAACTAGCATGTTTCAGATTTCTTACGAAAACCAGCACGCTTGATATATATCTGAACGAAAACTAGCATGTTTCGGCTTTTACCACGAAAACTAGCAGGTTTCGACTTTCACCGCGAAAATTAGCACGTTTCAGTATCACCGGAAGTGTTTCTCATTTTTTACTCCACGCTTTTTGAACATCCTTTTTTACTCCAAATTGACGAAATATTTATGCTTGTCATTTTATACTGTTTTATTTTTTGTTTGAATTTATTTCATACATATTTTACTGTTTGAATTTTGGTCTGCTAGGCTTATCATAAGATGGCAAACGGCAAATGCCTCGTCATTTTGGAGTAAAAAAACCATGGTCAAAAAAATTAGAAAAAAGAAAATCGAAAACAATTGCAGTGCATGCAAAGTTAACAATGTCAGTTTTTTTCCCTCTTGCTACTTCGTCCAAGACCTGACATTTCTCGGGATATCTCAATCGATTGTTTTGAAGATTTTGTCAACTGTACTTTATACTTAAAATGTACTTTATACTTCAGTCGTTGATCCCAACGGTCACCAAGGTTGTGTTTTTTTTTTATGAAATAAAAACTTCAATTTTACACGATTAATTTTACCTTTAACACGAGCCTACCTTTATCCATGGATTGGTTTGCCTATCCTTGTAATTATTGACTGGTAATCTCTTCACATTGTTTACCGGTCTTTCCAACACAATCTGTTGATTTATGACGATGCTCTTCCACGCTTCTCTGTGGAGAAACTCTTCTCTCGTCAAGAATATTCCAATGAGCGATTATCGAAAATGTTCCTACGATCATATCGACGCTGCTTACGAAAACTAGCATGTTTCAGATTTCTTACGAAAACAAGCACGCTTGCTATCTGCGCGAAAACTAGCACATTTCGATATTCGCCGCGAAAACTAGCAGGTTTCGACTTTCACCGCGAAAATTAGCACGTTTCAGTATCACCGGAAGTGTTTCTCATTTTTCACTCCACGTTTTTTGAACATCCTTTTTTACTCCAAATTGACGAAATATTTATGCTTGTCATTTTATACTGTTCTATTTTTTGTTTGAATTTATTTCATACATATTTTACTGTTTGAATTTTGGTCTGCTAGGCTTATCATAACATGGCAAACAGCAAATGCCTCGTCATTTTGGAATAAAAAAACCATGGTCAAAAAAATTAGAGAAAAGAAAATCGAAAACAATTGCAGTGTATGCAAAGTTAACAATGTCAGTTTTATTCTCTCTTACCACTTCGTCCAAGACCCGACATTTCTCGAGATATCTCAATCGATTGTTTTGAAGATTTTGTCAACTGTACTTTATACTTATACTGTACTTTGTACTTTAGTCGTTGATCACTGGAAGATTGTGTTTTTTTTTCAATGAAATAAAAACACAATGAACGATTCTTCAGACTGTAAGTAGAATATACTTTTTATAAACAATAATTTTGTTCAATTCCATCGCTGACTCCGAAACTTGAAGTCATGAAAAATATCATTGATGAACAATTTTAGTTTTTGAGTGGTGGAATATTGCGTATCGTATTTTCAATAATGTTATTATTTTTTTAATAGAAAACGAATACAAGTGTTGAAGGTTGTACGGGCGATACACCCTTAATGTTTTTCATTTATTCCTTATAGTGGTCCCGAAAAAATTATTAAAACATTTGTGAAAGTTCTGAATCTTATTCGATTTAGTTCGGCAAATATACTATTTTTTCCAGTGCGAATCGAAATATGCTAGTTTTTGCGACGGAAGCCGAAACATGCCACTTTTCGCGGCAGAAGCCGAATTCATGCTAGTTTTCGCGATGAATGCCGAAACATGCTAGTTTTCGCGTCGAATATCGAAACGTGTTGATTTTCGCGATGGAATTCGAAACGTGTTAGTTTTCGTAAGAAATTTGAATCGTGCTGCTTTTCGTAAGCAGCGTCGATATAATGAAACAAATTTTGCCATTGCTTTGTCTCCATTCCCGCAATAGCGAAATTTGATTTTAAAAGGTTCGTAAAAATGAGCATGGACAGCAGAAAAAAACAAAGTGAAGTTACGCATTTATGACGCCTAAAACATTTTTGGGAGATAATCGTCGCGATTATATTACAGAATGGCAAGAGTTTGTATGGCCGAGAAGAAAGGGTGCACTCGCGACAAAAAAAAAGTTCATAATTGAAATAATAAGCAGAGAAGGTAAATTGGTGTTGGGTTATTTGGAAAAAAAAAAGAAAATTGGCCTCATACGCCAATGTTTTCTCGCACACCCCTCACGTATTTGCATACGTTATATACACATATACCCATATATATTATATTATAGAGACTATATATCCAAGGCATCGTCCTCACCCTGGTATAGCCGAGGCTAACACGTACAGAAGTGATAATTTCGTGATTGAATATATCGAAGTGGCCCCATGCTGGGTCGAACTTGTCCGAGGCGTTCGGGGACTCTCTCTTTCCCTCTCTCTCTCTCATTTTTTTTACATTCTTTTTCTTCTCTCGCTCTTCTCACTCACGCTCGTTTCACAGCACACAAACAAAGTTCCAGAGACGATATACCGCGAGGTTCGAGAGATCGCGCGGTGGTTGTAAAACATACATACATTATAACACCATTAAAATATACCGCGCGAAATACCAACCCCATTTGCATGCGGTCGCACACATTTTGGCATGTACATATAGATATTTCTAAAACTACAAGTCAAAAGGGCGTATCCCACATAATTTTACATGTAAAACTACGTGTTTATACGTCTCATTGATATTTAGGAGTCGATATATATACCGTACGTTCCACATATACGTTTAAACCTACACAAACGTACATCCGGTGTAAACAAAAAAAAAACTTACGCACATATAGAGTTATATACCGGGCGGCACGTCGTTAAACGTTGTAATTTTATTTAATGCGAGGTCGAACCGCGACGAAAACGAGCGTTTCTCGCTGCCGCTCTCCTTATTTTTCCTTCGCTACCTCTTGAACGTTTTCTTAATCGCGCTGTACGGTGTGCAAAAGCGATGTTTCCACATCAGCATACGTGTACTATGTGTACGGCGTGTATACGAAAGCATTCTTGCCTTCGTTCGTCTTTTTTTCCCCTTTGGCTGTATCATTCGTTGAAAAAAATTCTTAAATCTGAGAAAAAGAAAGAGACAGAAAGAGAAAGAGAGAGACAGAGCGATAGATGGCTGTCGTCAATGCTGGTCACGTGACGGGAGAATATTTCGGAGCAGCCAAAAAAAAGTTTGGTGAAGAAAACGAAAATGGAGAGAAAAAAGAAAAAACGCGAGAGAGGCGAGAATTTTATGGCCGCGAGAGTGTGGCATTGCGAGATGAAGGGTTGTTTCGAATCGGTGCTCGATTATTCAAGGTGTGCATCCGTATATACATGTTCGTGGCAATAAGAATGAGGGAGGGGGGGAACGAAACGTGCGTGGTCGGAGCGTCATTAGATTCCTTTTAGGATACGATATCTCACTCGTAATGTCTACCGAGCGTTTCTCATATCGTATACGAGGTGATAAGTATCAACGCGATATATCAACTAAACAAACAGTTTATAGGAACGCGCGCTCGCGCGGTCGACGCGAACTCCGAGAGGAACGAACGAAAAGAGGGGGCAGTGGAAGAGATCGCTATGTACAAAATGAGAGAAAAAGAGTGAGAGAGAGATGGGGATCGGAGTGTTGGTGGAGGCTGGTAAAATGTCGAGAGGGAAAGGGAGGGAGAGAGAGAGAGAGAAAGAGCAATAGTGGCATACGCGATGCGGGATCCGGCAGGGACGAGAGAAGAACCAAGAGAGACATCCATCCCTGCCGCGGGGGGTCCCTGGGAGTAATTGTCTGCCAAACACCGGCCGATCCAGCCGACCTTATACATATATATATATAGACCCTTTGGGTTAACGCCAAACTATATATTTAGTATGGTGGTTCTCATCCTCCTTTTTATTATCACAAGTGATATTGAACGCGATTAAAAAATCATTCGAAATGATTCTGTGACTGCTTAATTATAAATACTTTATTTTCGAATGATAGGGGATAAGTTGAAATAAATATTCTTTTCATAATCAATATTAATATTCGGGTTATTTTATCGAATCTTATTCAGATTCTTACTACGCACCCTCCCCGATTCCTATTTCCATTCTAATTTACCATCCAACCCCGCCGATTGCATCCACAGCCGCTTTTATCGCCCTATACCGCGTCACATTCGAGCGCGGGCACGGGGAAACTGGCGAAAACCCGTGCCAAATGTACTACCAACTCTTATGACTATTAATGCATTTTTTTAAATGACTAAACTAGAGTAGAAACACTTATTCATCGAAAAAATAATTAATGTTAATATCCTCTTTTATTGATTGATTAATCATAATGATTTTTCATTCCAAAGTCACCCATCTCATCCATATAGAATTTTTTATAATGATTATACTAGTACCATTTTTTAAATAATCATTTATACTGGTTTTTTTAATTTTAAAGGTGCCATTCTACCGTCGCATACCACCGATTATTCGACGTAAACTTGATTTTTATCGGCCGAATCGCATCTCGACGCGTTTCAATAATTAAGCAGTTCAACATATTCCGTTTTCAATCGGAATTCTCGTCGTGTACGTTGATGTGATAATTATTTCGACGATTATGACTAATTAACGGTATTTTCCATGTCGGAGAATTCAAATGTTGGAGGAAACAAAACCCGAGGAATCGAGAATCATATAAGACGAGAGATGTACGAGCGAGATAGATCGTACCGATCTCTAACGTGGACCAACTTAATATTTTAAGGCTCCGCTATAACGTCCGCTATAACATCCACGAGGATATTACCATGTTCACATTTGAAAAATCGAAAATAAAAATAAAAAACCAAACGGGTCGAGACTTTTTTTTTATTGGCCCAATATCGCATCGTCGAATGAATCCAAAGTAATTGAGTTGTCCGAATTTTTTTATCCTAATACCGTGCGCCCGTTAATATGACAATTAATCTAACGAATTATGACTAATTAGTGGATATTTCGATGTCGGAGTAAGGATTTGGCCGAGAGAAAAGGAAAAAGAAAAAAAACGTGAAATTGAGAACCGTGAGAAACGCGGACAAATAATGTTGCAAAAGGTTCTGCTGACACCATGGAATATTACCATAAGACACGCGTTCGGCAACGATTTCATTTCAATATAGAGATATATATCGATTAGCTAAGAAACGAAAGGGCGTAATTCGCACAATTTCATACGAACAGTAATGCGGTAGTAGTCTGGTAACTTAAGCCGATTTTCATGTCTTTTTTGGAGGGCGTTTTTTTGTAGGAAAATAAAAATGAATCGTTTTGGATATTTAGGATGTTTTTATTTACATATTACAGATACAAAAAAAAATTTGTTTCAAAAAATTTAATAGTTTATTAATATTATTATTATTGATCGAAGTTGGCACCTCGAAAAAAAAGCGCGTGGGTGGCCCCGGTGATTTTGACTCTTGATGTGATCTGAAATAAAAAATTCTTGATAATTCTTAATCTATAGACATGTCAGTCTGGTCGGAACTACTGAAGTCAAATTTCATGGATAAATAACAAAATGGCGGACTTTGGAAAAAAAAACTTTTTTTTTCCAAAGTCCAACAAATTTTTTTTTGTATCTTTAATATATAAATAAAAACATCCTAAATATCCAAAACGATTCATTTTTATTTTCCTACAAAAAAAACGCCCTCCAAAAAAGACATGAAAATCGGCTTAAGTTACCAGACTACTACATTAAGGGAGGAAATAGGGTTAGACGGTTCAAAAAATCGATTTTTTTTAATTTCATAAATTGTTAGTAAAACTATTGAAAAATATGTTCCCAAAATTTCAAATGAAAATTCCGACTCGTTCTATTGTTATAAGCCATTAAAGTGAGTAGCTCTCCTTCAGGCCCCGAGCGCCCCACGTGTATAACCGAGCGTACTATTTTTTCAAATGCGTTTTTCTGAAAACGACTTTTTTTAAACTTGCGTACACGCTAGTTTGAAAAATTTTCAACCAATCGTTTTGAAAATTGGCAGTTACTTTCTTCATAGTATTGCGCTCTATATGAACCTAAAATCGGAATATTATCATTATTTAAAATAATTTTTTTTTGCAAATAAAGTTGTAAAAAATGGCAAAAAATTATGCTTTTTTATTTTGATCCCTGTAAAATATTCAATTTTCAATTTTTTTCATAGCATTTAGGTTCATATAGAAGAGAGACATATGATAAAAGTAAATTCCAACCTCGTTTGATTTCAGATGAAAATTGCGGCTTCCAGAATGTACGCAAAATGCTGATTCTGATTGTGACCTGCAATATGGGGTCGCTAATATTTTCGGTGTTTTTCACGGAAATTCTTCAAAAATTTTATAGTATATACTTAAATATATCTATAAAATATTCTCAAAGTTTCAATAAATTATATTCATTTTTTATACTATAAAAAAATTCATGTAAATCATTGAGAAAACGCTGTCCTAACCCTATTTCCCCCCTTAACCCTTTTTCTTTAATAACCATTTATATACTGTATGATACAGTATAAATTGCTATAAAGCACACACATCTTACTCCCGTAGCCTTTTCACGTTATCCCGATTGCACGTTTCCTTTTCTACTGTACTACAACTACTTATAAAGTGTGCTGCTGTGATAAAAAAGAGAGAGAGAGAGAGAAATCTTCGCGACAACGATATTTATGCGTTTATGTATATTCACGCGTGTGCTCCTGCCGCTCGATGTCCCCCGCCGTGTCATGGTATTTATGTATTTACCACTATCGAATATACATGTGTACATTTAAGTACACATACATATGAAATAGGTGTTTGGATGATCGTATAAACGCGTGGCAACTGGTTGGCACAATTAAGCCACCCATTATACCCCATAACCCAATGCGTAAAAACTTATTACACAAGATTTATGAAAATCCTATGGTATTAATGAGGGGTGATTTTTATAGCCGGATTCCACAGACGTCCTTCGCTCCTCTTACATACACGCAACGAGGAATGGAGAATCGGATTGCTAATACCGTAAATAAATATAAATGGCGCGACACTCCCGACGCTTTCTCCCCGATATTTCGACGATTTTTTTTTTTTTTCTTCATTCCGTACTTAACGTACAGTTGCGAATATCTCGATAGGTATACTCGATGACAGTGACGCACGAGAAATCGTTCTCTGATACTAAAAAATTGAACCGAGCTATTTTTATCAAAAGAATTGAGTTTTTTTTTTTTAATCTGAATGAAAATTCTTCGTAAATAACGTAGCGTTAATATAGAAGCAAATGGTTTCAAGTTTTTTCCTCTGGCTGTATCTGTTATACTATTAAATAAATATACGTTATGAGAAAACAGAGAGCGCGAGCGTAACAAGCGACGACGTTGTATTTTATTGCAGATCATAAAATTGTTTATCTACAAGTTGTAATTTGCGTCTGGAGTCCGGAGGGGTCGCTCTCTCGAAGTCTACCGCCTCATTGTAACGAAGATAAAAATTATAACGTCGCACGCGAGAAAACGGGAGAGTAGCGAGTATCAAAAGAGAGATAGAGAAAGATAGAGATGTATAATGCGCGTCGTCGTCACGGGCAGCGATAACGGGATCGCGGGTAGTAGCCGTGTTCAGGCTCGGAAATCCGCGAATGAGCAGTTAAACATATATAATACATGAATATCTATATTTGTAGTTAGCAAAGTATCCCAGCAACGACGTTACTTATTTTCCCGGAACGGTAGAATAGCCCTGTCCCGTGTAGTTATCAACGATCGTTTCCAACTCGCAAATTTTCGTGAGCATCGTCTCTCGAGAAGAGAGGATATTCCTCGGTAATGTAAATTGCAAAAAGGCGAGAAAACTATTTATACCTGACGCGAAAAGAGCCACCGCCGCGGCGCACAATAATACAAACGCGTCGTACACATTTTGCATAAAATTAAAAGTTCCCGCTTATACCCGAGCGTTATAAAACGATCGCGCCGCGGAGCACGTACTTTCACACACCAGGAGCTTGTATACATATACACGATGACATTTACCATTTTACGCTACAATCCTTTATTTTATTATTCCCATAGTGGCGGCACAGCGTGTCCAATCGTTCGCTATATTCTCCTAATTGCCAACTGTTCGTAACAACCTTTTTTTTTTGTGAGCAGGGATTAAGTGAGTTTTGCGAATGTTACTGTACGACGACTGAAACGAGAACGAGTGCAAATAGACACGGATCAACTCCCTTTTTGCGAGATATTCGAAATCTGAATACCTCGCGCTATTATCAAACGTCCATTGTATCGTATCGTCGCTAAAAAAAATAGGATAATTTCGTTAAGGGCGGGAATAGGGTTAGACGGTTCAGAAAATCGATTTTTTTTTTATTTCATAAATTGTTAGTAAAACTATTGAAAAATATGTTCCCAAAATTTTAAATGAAAATTCCGATTCGTTCTATTGTTATAAGCCATTAAGGGGATAAATAGGGTTAGGACAGCGTTTTCTCAATGATTTTCATGAATTTTTTTATAGTATAAAAAATGAATATAATTTATTGAAACTTTGAGAATATTTTATACATATATTTAAGTATATACAATAAAATTTTTGAAGAATTTCCTTGAAAAACACCGAAGAAAATGTATGACTGCCTTGACTTTGTTTTTCTTGGGACTATTTTTTCAAACGCGTTTTTCTGATAACGACTTTTTTTGAACTTGCGTACACGCTAGTTTGAAAAGTCTTCAACCAAGCGCTTTGAAAATTGGCAGTTACTTTCTTCATAGTATTGCGCTCTATATGAACCTAAAATCGGAATATTATCGTGATTAAAATATTATTTTTTGCAAATGAAGTTGTAAAAAATGGCAAAAAATCATGCTTTTTTGTTTTGACCCCTGTAAAAAATTCAATTTTCTATTTTTTTTATAGCATTTAGGTTCATATAGAAGAGAGACATATAATAAAAGTAAATTCCAACCTCGTTTGATTTCAGATGAAAATTGCGTCTTCCAGAATGTACGCAAAATGCTGAGTCTGATTGTGACCTGCAATATGGGGTCGCTAATATCTTCGGTGTTTTTCAAGGAAATTCTTCAAAAATTTGATAGTATATACTTAAATATATGTACAAAAAATTCTCAAAGTTTCAATAAATTATATTCTTTTTTTATACTATAAAAAAATTCATGAAAATCATTGAGAAAACGGTGTCCTAACCCTGTTTCCCCCCTTAATGGAGTTTACGATTGAAACATGGAAAAACTTATTCAATTTTATTTTTTTTATCTTACGTAATAAAATCGTATCGAAAATCTCAGATGACAAATTGTACGAAATGCGTTTGGAAAAAAATGTAACTTCGAGAATTTTGTCAAATTTGAATCTAATTATTTGTTTATATGATCGTAGGAACATTTTCGATAGTCGCTCATTGGAATATTCCTGACGAGAGAAGAGTTTCTCCACAGAGAAGCGTGGACGAGCATCGTCATAAATCAACAGATTGTGTTGGAAAGACCGGTAAACAATGTGAAGAGATTACCAGTCAATGATTACAAGGATAGGCAAACCAATCCATGTATAAAGGTAGGCTCGTGCTAAAGGAAAAAGAACGATCTTAGCCCGCACTAGGAATGCCCGTGGAAAATATTCGTCTTCCTCACTCTCGAAAGATAAAAAAAAAAGGCGGGACCGAACAGACGACCGTAGGATTAGGAGCTAATTGTTGCTAAGGAATTGGATTAGTCTCCCTGCAGCGAGGATTTTCGTTTAAGCCAATTTTGACATAGGCTTCCCGCAAAGAACGGCGAGATGCGGCTATGCACAGCCAGATGAGACAGAGCACGGGGGGGGGGGGGGGGGGGGAGAGGAGAGGAGAAATGACAGGATAATTGTCAAAAGGTTAACGCATCGCTGAAGCATCGGAAGAATCGAAAAGAACATCAGGTATCGTCTCCCAGTGCGCCGTGTCTTCGGCAAGACAAGAAACAATCTCGTTAGACAAAACGTCAAGGATATATTCTCTCTGCACGGTTCGGCGCAGAAGCTAAAAGTTGATTTTATTCTTTTTTTTTCTTCGTGGGATTTTAGGAAAAAGAACTTTTGAGAACGAAAAACGACTTTGTAACCGTTCGCGGAGTTCTGACAGATTGAAAAGGGATTTGAACACTATTTTTTTTCGAAGAGATCAGATGAGAGATTTTGTTGGAATGGAATAAAAGTTTGTTGGAATTTAATAAAACATTTTTTTAACCACCTACGTAAATACTATCCGAAACAATGTGACTCATTTTATATGAATTTTGGTCGAAACAACTCTTGCTTTGAATTACATGCGATGAGAGTTTCAGTAAATTGCAACATTATGAAAATCTGAATAAAAATCTACCATATTAAAAGAGCCATGGACATTTTAATTAATCCCAATAATCTTTGTTTAAGGTTCTGTACGTCAAAATGTTGTCAATAAACGTGTTTTCTTGTCAAGGAACGTGTAGACGATTGAAAGAAAGTCCATGAGAAAAGATGGAAGTCAAGAGATAGCGTACGAGGTCTGTTAAAAAAGTATCGCGAATTTTGAATTTCCGCGGGCTACGTATATTCGATTTTCGATTTTATTGTGGCGTTAGGTCGGTACTCATGTCCCTCACTTATGCTGAAAAAATCGGCCATTTTGAATGTTTATTTAATTGTCGACAGCTGTTTTGGTTAGACGTGTTTTGGCTTGTCTTCGATTTTTGCCTGTTCCAAAAAATGGATCAAAGAATTTGTATCAAATTTTGTGTGAAAAACAAAAGTAAGTGCGCGGACGCATTCCGAATGTTGACTGTGGCATAAGGTGAAGCTACCTTGGACCAAAGCAACGTTTATCGGTGGTACAAAATGTTCTCAGAGGGCCGAGATGATGCGACCAACGAAATGCGTTCCGGACACCCTTGCCCATCAACAACAGACGAAAACATTGATGAAATGAAGAAAATAATATTGGCCAATCGTCGAATCACCGTTAGAGGAATTGCTGAGGAACTAAACATATCGATTGGTTCGTGCTATTCGATGTTTACCAATGATTTGGGTATGAGACGGGTCGTCGCGAAATTCGTGCCAAAATTGCTCAATTTCGAAGAAAAACAGTGTCGAGTTAACATTGCTAAAGGAGCTGTTGGACTCGGTCCGCGACGACCCAAATTTGCTCCAGAGGGTCATAAATGGTGACGAATCATGGGTTTATGGTTATGACGTGGAAACCAAAGCTCAATAATCGCAATGGAAGCTGCTTTTTTGGAATAGGCAAAAATCAAAGACAAGCCAAAACACGTCTAACCAAAACAGCTGTCAACAATTAACTAAACATTCGAAATGGCCGATTTTTTCAGCATAAGTGAGGGACATGAGTAGCAACCTAACGCGACAAAAAAAAATCGAAAATCGAATATACGTAGCCCGCGGAAATTCGAAATTCGTGATACTTTTTGAACAGACCTCGTATATCGTTACAATAAAGAGAGAGCAGCGAGGATAGCTGCCGAATCTGGGTGAACGATAGATTTTACCGATTTCGTTTGATCCATCCGTCTACCCTGTTTTATCCTCTTAAGCTCCATGCCGAGAGAAGGGCCCATCAGTGATCCTAAATAAAAGGTTAGCTGTACTTATAGCCTTGTGGTAATTCCTTCGACTTGGTTTTCCGTTTCTCCAATGCATCGATATAAACGTGGCAGAGCCGTTAGAAGCGAACCGAAGCCACCAGTCGATGACCCTACCTTCCCGCTCGTTGGATCGCGGGCAAAAGGACTCGAGGTGGCTTAGAGGCGATTAACTCTGAATCGATATCATTGCGCGCATCACCACCGGCAGGATCGGACCCGAAACAAAAGGAAAAACCAGCACTCGATATAATGCACTTTCGTACCGAGACTACGGTTATCCTAAACCGGTTTAAAACCGTCCGTACCAGCAATGGGTTAATCGTAACCATCGTCCATAACTCCGAATTGAACCGGGTCGCATTAGTCGCGTAAACTCTCGAACTCCAAATATTTTGGTATCACACGAACGTGTGAATGAGGCTACCTATTATACAGGGTGAGGCACTAACTGTTGCCACGTAGAATAAGTCCGAAAGTACGATAGTAGTAGAAAATTTTTTGAAACACAAGTTGCATGGGACAACGGGGGCTATCATATGGCGTTAGTTTTTTGTTGCTAGATGGAGTCGCCTCGGAGATTTCAAGGTCAACTTTGTTTTTTTAGATAGAATGGTATGTTTTGGTGCTGATTTTCTGACATGGGCTATCGAGACGAATCCAATGATATTAAAAAAGAAATTTTTTGATTTTTTTTTTATTTAAAATTTTTTTTTTTTATTTATTTATTTTTTTGAGGCAAAAAAGTGAGATGAACTTTATTTACAGAAGGTGTTCAAAGTGATTGCCATTGGAATCAATGCAGTACTGCAATCTCCTTATCACGGATTGTGTAGAATTTCTCATCACTTCGGCACTTATCGAATCACATGCTCTAACAATTCTCTCTCGCATATCATCAGGCGTAGTTGAACGTTCTTTATAAACGAGATCTTTCAAATATCCCCACAAGAAAAAATCCAGAGGCGTCAAGTCTGGCGAACGAGCCGGCCACGATACAGCTCCTCCGCGTCCAATCCAACGATTTGGAAATCTCCTTTGCAACTCATTTCTAGCTGTCAGCGAAAAATGTGCTGGACACCCATCGTGTTGATACCACATTCTGTTCCTTGTATCGTACAATGTAATACATTGTACGATACAATGTAATGTAAATGTGCGGTAATAGTAAATATTTACTAACTACGACGTTTTCATCAAACCTACAATGTACCGTGTAAATACACGGTCAAATTTTGCACAACATGCGAGAGAGAAACACATTTTTTAAAACAAAAAAAAATAAAAAAAAAATAAAAAAAACATCATTGGATTCGTCTCGATAACCGCATACCAGAAAATAAGTACCAAAACATAGCATTCTATCTGAAAAAACAATGTTGACCTTAAAATCTCCGATGCGACTCCACCTAGCAACAAAAAACTAACGCCATATCATAGCCCCCGTTGTCCCATACAACTTTTGTTTTAAAAAATGTTCTACTACTATCGTACTTTCGGAGTTATTCTACGTGGCAACAGTTAGTGCCTCACTCTGTATACGCAATGGAGTTCCGGTTATATCCCGGTGAATCTTGAAGGACTAGCGCAAACGAATTTTCGACAGTTTGCTGTTACGGCTATTGCTCTTTTAGAACTGCGTGCACGGCTCTAAGAGACATTGACAAACATCAATTCTAGAATTTAAGAGGGGTTAGAGAGGAGAACGTATTCACGGACGTTTTGGATAAATAATAACATACTCGTAACGCGTTCACCGCGCGATGACTCGTAACGATTTTTAATTGTATGCATACTTACGCGCGTATTTACACATAATATATACCTATGTATCTATAGTCAAGGTATCCACTCGTCAAACCTGGCGTATAACGAAGGGTTATTTAAAAAAAATCAAATAAAAACATTCTCATTTTTCATCACCGTACAGTATATCAGCTCGTATTAGCCGTCAACAACATAATCATTATTTTCGTAATATACGTGAAAAGGTTGGAGTTTAAAGGAATGAAAAAAAGAAGAAAAAAAACCTTAACGCTCGTGATTGTTGGTTTAAATATTACGAATCTACATATAGTGGCATTAAATTATACTTATACATAAGTTTGTTGTGTATAACGTATGTATAGGTATATTTATATAAATTATGTATGGAGGAGCTTTCCTCACTCAAAACCGGCTAAACGGGCTAATCACCACAGAGATGAAGAGACGCTCTGACCAATTTTCGTATGCGGGACCAATTATATCATGTGTTTAAAATTAATTACGAGATCGGACCGAGATACGAAGTGCTCTCTTCAACAGAGTCCCCGTGTGGTGGAACAGAGTTCTCCGGAGGTGGAGAGATCGAGCGGGACTCAACGAGAGTGACGAGGGACGTCCTCTGGCACGATTTTCTCTCGCTCGAAGGCTCTCGCCCTCTCTCTCACTCTCTTTCTCTCGAACTCTCTTTCATACTTTTTATCTTTATCCCTCTCGCCGTTCATTCTACCCAACGAAACCCTACCGTTATCTTTTCAGAGTATCGCCGAAACGTCGATCGCCAATCATTATTATTCCCACAAATTAATCTCTCGAGACTTTCCGCTGACACGGGCTCTCTCTCTCTCTCTCTCTCTGTTTTTTTTTATCGATTTACTGCACGACGTGTTCTCGAAGTAAAAAATAAACGCCCCCCCCCCCCCCCGCCGCCCTTCTCTCTGCACTTATTACACTCCATGACTCTCTCGTTCATACTCCACGTGTCGAAATTCCGCGCTACATTATGTACTGGTAATCGGATTAATCAGGGCCTATAACGATTTCGCAAATGCGGACGACACCTGATGCATCAGCTCATTCATGGTATAATGACTTTTCGATTCGACGGATAATTTTTCCGTTGCCAAACGCGATGATGAGGCATCTTAATACGATGATTGACCCTTTTAACATTTACGGGAATTCAAAAAACTATGTCATCTTTAACAATTGAATTCTCGATTAGAAAAAAAAACATGTGTATGTTGTACAGAGTACCTTCCGATTATTGATAAATGCTTTTCAACATTTAGTGTGACATCGCCAGAATGTCACCTTTTGCAATTGAACTCACGAGCAGAAGAAAACAAATGTGTAGGTTGTATTCTTTCAAGTGGTTTATAAATGCCATGAAGAAAATATAGCACGATAAAACGCACAATACGACGTGGATATTACATACTAGTCTTGTGTGTTTATGATGTATGCATCTAATACTTTATAGATAATCAGCGTTGTATAGTCAAAGTTCGTTGATCCTTGGGGCGCGAGATTTACATCACACTCGCATGATTTACGCACAGGTTAGCGCTCGACAGCCCCACACATATATAAACTCCGGTAAGTTAAACTCTCGTTGTAACTCTCTGATACAGCGTCCGCGGGACCTAAGCGTACGATGTCTCTATCGAGAGACGCGCGCGTTTGGGAAAGTAATATACCGGTGAGCTTTTGTAAATTATCAGTGCGGTTAAGGGGGGAAATAGGGTTAGACGGTTCAAAATATCGATTTTTTTTTAATTTCAAAAATTGTTAGTAAAACTATTGAAAAATATGTTCCCAAAATTTTTAATGAAAATTCCGACTCGTTCTATTGTTATAAGCCATTAAGGGGAGAAATAGGGTTAGGACAGCGTTTTCTCAATAATTTTCATGAATTTTTTTATTGTATAAAAAATGAATATAATTTATTGAAACTTTGAGAATATATTATACATATATTTAAGTATATACTATAAAATTTGTATACATATATTTAAGTATATACTATAAAATATTAGCGACCCCGTATTGCTTGTTTTTCTTGATACTATTTTTTAAACGCGTTTTTCTGAAAACAACTTTTCTTTAACTTGCGTACCCGCTAGTTTGAAAAGTTTTCAACCAATCGTTTTGAAAATTGGCAGTTACTTTCTTCATTGTATTGCGCTCTATATGAACCTAAAATCGCAATATTATCATTATTTGAAATAATTTTTTTTTGCACATAAAGTTGTAAAAAATGGCAAAAAATCATGCTTTTTTGTTTTGGCCCCTGTAAAAAATTCAATTTTCAATTTTTTTTATAGCATTTAGGTTCATATAGAAGAGAGACTCATGACAAAAGTAAATTCCAACCTCGTTTGATTTCAGATGAAAATTGCGGCTTCCAGAATGTACGCAAAATGCTGAGTCTGATTGTGACCTGCAATATGGGGTCGCTAATATTTTCGGTGTTTTTCATGGAAATTCTTCAAAAATTTTATAGTATATACGTAAATATATATATATAATATTCTCAAAGTTTCAATAAATTATATTCATTTTTTATACTATAAAAAAATTCATGAAAATCATTGAGAAAACGCTGTCCTAACCCTATTTCCACCCTTAAACGCTTTTATACATCGTATACGTTATTGCTATACATTATATGGAGCGCTTCGTACCAATTTCACCAACGTCCGAACGTCACGTTGGTTTTACTGTTTCTTTTTCCGACTCAACAATGGACTTTCTTTAAATAATTTTGTTTTCATCGATTCATTATTTTGTAACGATTTTTTCAAAGGTGACAAAAAGCTTTGAGTTAAAAAAATGAACCGCAACGCGTTTTTTCTTTGAATTATTTTTTCGAACAGGCAATAATTGGTTAAAAAAGTTTGAAACTCTTGGTGAAAAATGATCCTTTCAATGGAAAATCTATGAAAAGATAATATTGGAAAAATTGATGATTAGTTGTGTCTTTTAATCAGATCGACGATCGTCAATATTGTAAATTGATCGAGTCGACACAAAGTGTCCCATGCAACGTTCGGTTTCAAGTTTCATATTACAATCGGGGTTGGGATATCTCCGGTTTGTAAGTAAAATAGCGAATAACTCGAATAACGACCAATCGTCGAGAAATACGAGCTATAATTTGCCATCTGTCTCTCGAGAGTTTTTTTCTCTTTTTTGTACGTATATGACAGGCATCAAACCGGCGCCGATTACACTTTTCTCGTTCAAACGCTCACGCACACGTAATTTCACGGTATGCCAGAAGTCAAACGAATGTATATGTATATTGTCGTGTATGCATTATTTCACGAAATCGTCGGTGTATAAAACATTAGCGACACGTGAACCACCACGTGATATTCGCATTATACGATCGGAGGTTTTCCGACTAAATTACAATGTGTCGCTTTCACGGCGTATTTTCTAAATTGATCGTGTTGGGTACCGCAACATTATATGCACTTCTCGGGTGGGTTTCACCGGTTGAATGAATGTATCTGATCATTTAATTGGAATCAATTACCCCTCGGAAACTTTTTTTCCCTTCCGCAAACTTTACAAAATTGCACGGTCTGCGTTTTTAAAGGATTTTCATCAAATCGTTTCTCAACACTGACAAGGAAAGTACCCGAGGTGGCCCCCTTCGGATTTGTTTAAACTCATGTATATTATAGAGCATTAAACACTAAGCGACACGTCTCGGCAAACAGATTTGGAATGACAGGGAGACAACTGGAATGTAAAAACTCAAATAGGGGTAGCTTGCCCCCTTAAAACTGTTTTCTTGCACAAATACAAAAATTAGTGAACTTTAATTTTATTTCCGCTAAAAAATAGCATAATTTTCATTCCAATCGATTCGCAAGTTTTCAATGTAGGGTGCAAGAAGTACATGTTCAAGGGTGTTTCGATCCTTTAAAATATTTTTTTCTATCATTATCTGGTGGGTTGTTCATTCCTTCGCATAAGAAACATTTTAATTTTTGTTTCATCGAAATTGATGCGCTGCTTGTATGTGAAACTGCAAAATTGGCCCTCGACCTGTGTAACTTTAGGAACTGGTTTCACCCCTTCAAACCGTTTTTCCGCAGATAAAAAAAAATACGTGTCGCTTAGTTTTCAATGCTCTGTAATATCCATGAGTTTCAACAAAATCGGAGGGGGACACCTCGGGTACTTTCCTTGTTAGAGAATGCGTTTTGGATCGCCCCGATATCTCAATTATTGTAGCCGTGAGAGCAGGTTGAAAATCGGCGGAAAAAATGCGAAGGGGTATGTATGGAAAAATTCGCAAAAATCGATAGTCCAACTTTGAATATCTATGAAAAATCGAAAAAAAATCGTAGCTCAATAAATGAAGCGGCATTTTGAAGGGTGAACGCTTACGAAAAGAATGAGCGCAGAGCGGGGTTCCAACTCCATCGGGAAGCAACGTTACCAAAATGCAAAAAAATTATGAATTCTTAAATTTCCTCTTAGGACGCTATATTAATGTATTTCGACTTGCTGATTACTAATTCAGTAGCCATTTCTTTGAGAAACTCAAAATTTCATTGAAAATCGTCCAAAAAGTGATTTTTTTTCGTTTTTCGCCTTTTTCACATTGATATCTTGAGATTTCGACTGAAACTCGATGTTATTCGTAATCAGTGGAAGATTTCCGATCGAATAGGGTATCGAAACATTGAAAAAGAAAAAAAATAATAATTTTTTCATTTCTTGCCAACCTTTTCGGAAACCTAAAAATCTCGAAATTTCAAATGGTCATAACGTGGCTCCCGTTTCATCGATTTTGGGTTTTGACGGGGGTTTTCAAAATGTCTCCAGTAGACTTACAAGGAAAGTACCCGAGGTGTCCCCATCCGATTTTGTCGAAACTCATGGATGTTATAGAGCATTGAAAACTAAGCGACATGTATTTTTTTTATCTGCGGAAAAACTGT
This sequence comes from Oxytorus armatus, assembly GCA_958009045.1. NCBI lineage: Eukaryota > Metazoa > Arthropoda > Insecta > Hymenoptera > Ichneumonidae > Oxytorus > Oxytorus armatus. The sequence continues at coordinate 14,769,014 of OY253745.1, forward strand.
TTAAAGGGGTGAAACCACTCCCTAAAGTTTTTGCACTTTAGGGGCGTGGAAACTTTTGAATATCTATCCGCCCCCTTAAGTATTCGTGCTAATTGAAAAAAAAAAACGGTGTTTCAACAAAATCGAAGGGGGACACCTAGGGTACTTTCCTTGTGAGAATAAAAAGACATATAATCTGATTCAAATGGTCATCAAAATCAATTTTAATCAAACAAATCCCAATTTTTTCATCGATACCCCCGTAACGATTTTTAAAAATACAATTCGACAGAATATCGATGCAATTTGGAGCGATCTTTATTATCGAATGATTCGATAAAATCGAAGAGAAACATGATCGATTGAAATTTGTATTATTTGTATTATCTTTTCCGCAAAAAGTGACTTCATGGCGTAACCGAACTTGTTTCATTGTAAGCGAAATAATAAAGAAAAAAGAACCATCGATGAAAGAGGTTCTCTCATGGTGCATCAAGTATAATTAATTCATGAATTAAATTCTCTCTTGTAGAACAAAGTATTCCGCGATCTTTCTCTTTCACGAATCTCGCGTTTTCGCTTGCGACAAAAAAATGCGAACTCAAGAATTTCCAAGTGATCCAGAGCGTAATATACATGTGTATATATATATATTGTTCTGTTGATCGCGCGCGTGAGATCCCTCGACGAAACGCGAAAGAGTCCTTCGATCTTTCCGCGCGCGTATAATATACTTTCGTGCGATTCACCGGAGTTTCGTGAAATTTTTTTTCTCTTTATTTCTCATTCATCCTTTTCGTTCGTCCGTGGTTGAGCAGACTGCTGGTCGCCAATCGGCGAGGAATCCTCACAAGATTGTAACTCTCTCTCTCTCTCTCACTTTATCTCGCTGTTTTCTCGTCGCGCATGGATCTCGCGGGGGGGGGGGGGGGGGGGGGGGGCAAAGATTGGCGAAAGACTTGCGGCGGCGTGTCCAGAGAGGAGTTCGCGCATTAAAAATGTATCAATCTAACGACCGCTCATCCCGAATGTCTGTCCGCTTGTTTTGCAACCGTGAAACGAGAAGAACACGAGAAATATAGACGAAGGGATTCGCAAACGGAATGTCCTTTTAGGCGTCGTAAAGAATAACGTCGATGACGGGAAGAACGAGCCATGGGCGCTGTATTAACGAAAATAGAAATCTCCCAAAGACTAAAGAGTCTCGCGACTCGCGAAGGGTCCGAAGAATCCTAACTTTTTACGTAGATATATATAAACATATATATATAGCATGTTTCCAAGCTCTATCTTCCGCATTGATTTACGTTCTTGGAACGAAACGATGTGCTTTCAATAACTCTTTTGTTCTCCTCGATGATTTTGCTCGTTCGTCTCAATAAGGAATGGCTTTCCATCACCTTCGTGAATTCGAGCGCCAATATTTTAATGCTAGAAATTCTTCTCATCGTGTGTCTATTATTGGTAGTTGAGAATTGACAAGGTAAACAGAAAAAATCTCAATTTCGCGCCACCGAGAGAAACATGATGTTTGTTTGATTGGATGAAAGTTTATTTTGATAAAATAAAATATGTTCGAGGTATTTTCAAATCGAATTTGAATTTAGTAAAAAAGAAATGATTACAATCAGGGCTAATTGTTCGTGATACCGATATTAAAGGAACAAACGCCAATCTTTACTTTTTCACATTCTCTTCGATCTTCCGTTTGTCAATTGTGTTTATATACTTCATTAGGGCGATTTTTTTTTCGACTATTTTTTTTCTCAGTACCCACCTGAAATTTTGTTGGATATGTCGAAAAACAAATTCCCCAGTAGTATACAATTTTTACCGGTTTATATTACCATACAATTTTTACGGTAATATAAACCGGTTTAATATTTCTTGAGATATTGAACTTTAACTTATGAGTAGTATACAATTTTTACGGTTTATATTACTCTAAAAATTTTATACTACTACTCATAAGTTAAAGTTCAATATCTCAAAAAATATTAATCTAAGCAATTAGGTCGATAGGACCTTTTTTGTAGGAAATTGAATTTCCAACAAATTTTTAATTCACATTTTTGGGGCGAGAATTTTGGGTAAAAATCGACTTCAGTGACCCGTACCAACTCACCAGTACAATTTACACTTTCGCCGCAATAGGCACTTTTCTAGATTGTTTCATTCTGAGCAAATCGAAACCAAGAACAATATGATAGCATAAAATGCGGCTGAGTTTTAGAATTTTGAAAAAAAAAAAAAAATCGATTTACGTGTATTTTAGATGGAAAATCTTTTCACGCTAAGGGAAAGTACTTAAAATTAATATTAAGGGCTGTAACTTTCAGGGAATTTGTTTTTCGACATATCCAACAAAATTTCAAGTGGGGACTGAGAAAAAAAAATAGAAAAAAAATAAAATCGCCCTAATACTTCATATTATGCCGAATTACGGGAAAGAGACTCTTCTCGAGAATCACGCGTGAAATTGAGGCTCCGAACTCCCGTGGGGATAGCATCGATAACCGCGAAGAAGAGGATCGCAAGGTAAAGAGCCGAATATGGGAATGAGCCACACGGCAAACGCTCGGCCGTATCCTACGGTTTGAGCGCGAGGGCATCACTAAAGTGTCAGCGAGAATCAGAAATTCAGAGGTGTCCCGCGCTTGTTAGCGAACCGCGCCCCGACAAAAAAGGAGAGCCCTCGGCAAGGGCTCGCGCGAGTGCGAGAATATATATGCGCGGAACGTATAAAAAGGACGGGAAGTCGCGGTGAGAGTCACGGACGGACGAAAAGAGGAAGAAAGTCGAAGGGATATTCCGTTGTGTGCGTATGAGAATAAAAAGAGAGAGGGAGTCATTTCTTCGCACACTCATCTCCCTTGAATCGTTTCATGCGAGAGACAAAAGCCGCGCCACTCATTTCTCTTTCTCTCTCTTTCTTCCACCCTTTAAATATATTTCTCTATCCTTTTTTCCTTCTTTCCTGGATTGATGCGCTGCTCGCGTCTTCCCGAAGACGCGTGGTCGTTCTCTTGGATCTTTTATACCATTCATTCATTTTTTAAAAGCTTTCGTCTCTCTCTTTCTCTCTCTATCTATCTCTGTCTCCCTCTTCTTTGATACTACAGTATCCTCACTCGCTCGTAACCTTCCTCTCGTATTCTTTCTTATACTCGTTCTTCTTCTTTTGTTTTTATCCACGAATTGCGAAACTTTGCTCTTTCCCTTTCGGGGAAAAAAAAAATCTCTCTATTGCGCGAAAGACCGCGGAGCTCTCTTCGGATTCTCTTCTCGTCTCGCGATGTTTCGATACAAATTACATGAAGAGGACACGGCCAGACGCGCGTTCTCTCCTCAATCTCGGAGTATGAGGAGAATGGGAACGAGACACGGTCTCGTCTCGTCTCGCTCTCTCGTGAGTCTCTCTGATTTTTACGTTGCGGATTTGCTCTCTCTCTCTCTCTCTCTCTCTCTCTCTCTCGTGTGTGAGTGAGAACGAATAAACGCGTCAGACGAAGACGGGGAAAGACTGATGTTATCATCAGCGTTGCTACCCGCGCTTTTTGCCGGTAATACGAACATTTTTTTGCTCAAACCTTGCGTGTGTTTCCTCTCTCGCCCCCTCTGCCACCCCATCACATCTCGCGCGAGAGATGCGAGACAAGAGAGATCCTCTGGCGTAACCATTTTTCGTATGTATATATATATACATATCCAAGCACACGCGGAGACACGAGAGAAACGTGGCCCAGAATGCGAATGCGCTTTCGCGGGGTAACTCCTTCTCGCACACATGTTTCTTTTCTATATAGGAATCATTCTCTAATTTTACTCTTTCGCGTCTTTCCATTACCCTCTGTAAAAGCTACAGTTCCTTTCTCTCTCTCTCTCTGTCCCTCTCTGTTCACCACCCAGCCTCGTTAGTTGACGGGCTTTTTGGTCTTTCCCCATTGAAGAATGTTTATAAAACAAAAAATACACGTGTCTGCAACCACCTCCCCTTGCGTTTAAACAATGCACATCCGAGACTTCGAAAATAATTCAAAGGACAAGTCCGAGTCAATATTGTGTTAAAAAAAAAACGATTCGTTTCGATAATCACTGAATTTGTGCTTTCGAGAGAAATAACTGTCGTAAATAGGAGATTGAACAATTTTTCATTACTACGAAATTGTACCCGTGATGGATCTCGTTCGTTTGGTCAATGTTTGCACGGAAAAAAAAAATTGTCAAATTCAATATCGCAATGGGATATATATGAGCAGTACTTTTTTTGAAGTAATTAAACTCCGTTTGAGGAGGGAGAAGGGCTCCCGGAAAATAGAAGGAAAAGTAAAATGCCGTGAAAGGAAGAGTCGTTAAAACGCGAAAGAGTACGTGCGGGAACATGACAGGTTTAAAAAAAAAAAACAAAAGTTCAATTGTAATAATCACTTCTAAGAAATTACTATCCCGTTAATTAAAAGGAAACGAGAGAATGTATTTTACGAAGTTTTGTAAAATAATTGTCGGAAGCTGATATAATAGCTATTTTTAATGTAACAAACTTTGTAAAATGACTGTTTTTAAGTAGGCTAATGCGAATCCAGCGTCCAATGTGTTCGAGAAAAAAAAAAATACTGCGTAATTCCATATCTTATTAAATCACATTAAATTAGATAAATGGATATATGGTTAAACACATATCGCGCATTTAAGTGTTATTACTCGGTGGTGCACGCACTAAAAGGTGAAAATTGATCTCGGTATCGGTGCATGAAAGTTCCGTCGAATGCCGTTCACTTTTATGTGTTTTATTTTTTTTTAATATACAAACCCCTTTAGTTCACCCCAAGTAACACAAACAAGTCTCCTCTATATATCCCGAGTTCAGGACCAATACGAGGGGCTCCGTCTGTTCTAGCTCGCATTTTCATCAAGTCTCTCCTCGCACTACATGCACAATTTGCGCCTGTCACTTTATGGTAATTCAATGATGACTTTATCGCGGCTTTCTCTCAATAAAGAGAGAAACCTCGAGGTTACCTTAATATTGACCCAAATCAAAGATGTGCCGGTATTTGAATTAAAGAAAAAACATTGAGAATAATATTTTAACGAAATTATTCTAACCAATTATTGTCGATATTTCTATTCGTAATAAAATTAAATATGTTGAAAATTACTTTAAGGGGGGAAACAGGGTTAGGACAGCGTTTTCTCAATGATTTCATGAATTTTTTTATAGTATAAAAAATTAATATAATTTATTGAAACTTTGAGGATATTTTATACATATGTTTAAGTATATACTATAAAATTTTCTGAAGCATTTCCTTGAAAAATACCGAAGATATTACCGACCCCATATTGCAGGTCACAATCAGACTCAGCATTTTGCGTACATTCTGGAAGCCGCAATTTTCATCTGAAATCAAACGAGGTTGGAATTTACTTTTATTATATGTCTCTCTTCTATATGAACCTAAATGCTATGAAAAAAATAGAAAATTGAATTTTTTACAGGGGTCAAAACAGAAAAGCATGATTTTTTGCCGTTTTTTACAACTTTATTTGCAAAAAAAAATTATTTTAAATAATGATAATATTCCGATTTTAGGTTCATATAGAGCGCAATACTATGAAAAAAGTAACTGCCAATTTTCAAAACGATTGGTTGAAAACTTTTCGAACTAGCGTGTACGCAAGTTCAATAAAAGTCGTTTTCAGAAAAACGCGTTTGAAAAAATAGTACCAAGAAAAACAAAGTCAAGGCAGTCATAAATTTTCTTCGGTGTTTTTCAAGGAAATTCTTCAAAAATTTTATAGTATATACTTAAATATATGTATAAAATATTCTCAAAGTTTCAATAAATTATAATCATTTTTTATACTATAAAAAAATTCATGAAAATCATTGGGAAAACGCTGTCCTAACCCTATTTCCCCCGTTAATGGCTTATAACAATAGAACGAGTCGGAATTTTCATTTAAAATTTTGGGAACATATTTTTCAATAATTTTACTAACAATTTATTAAAAAAAAAAAATCGATTTTTTGAACCGTCTAACCCTATTTCCCCCGTTAACAAAATAAACGTTAATTTTGTTTCTTTTCTAAGTCATCATTCATAATTATTTTCCTCGATTATTTTCCACTGTTGCATCATCATTGTCAATCATATTTTTTCTTCATTCGATTAATACTCAATCTCTGGTATAAAACACTACGTATATTATATATATATCTATATATATATATATATGTATAAATATGAATTGCGTATGTACAAGTCGTTTTGAAACGATTGCTCTTTCACGCTCTTAAAGGCTTTTGGTCTCGTCATCGGGAGACGATATGAGCCATATAGAGAGATCAACGACGGATGGGAACACGCGAGGCTAATCCAGCAAATTGGACGGAGACTGTTGAGCGATAATGAATACTGTTGGCATGGGGCGGGTCGAATTCTCATGTGTATATACCGCCGAGAGTCCCTCGCTCTTGCTCGCACTTCAATAAACGAATCATCGCGAACAAGTTTGCAAGCGAGAACGGTTAAAAAGATTCTCGACAATTTAAATCTCGTACATGCACGGTAATCAAAGGACAGCTTATATATCTCGATGACCGAGTACATAAAACCATTTCATGCAATGAATATAATGTTTTTCCGTATTGGCAACTAATACAAGGCTTAAAGTGATCGAACGACCGAAAAATCGTACTCAGTAAATTGCGCAGAGTGGTATTTAGATGGTTAAAAAAAATGGTAGTAAACTTTCGGACTCACCAACTTCTTCTTTTCATCGCAAATCAGATGCCTCATATCCGTGCGCTAGAAATGAGAAAAAGAAAAAAAAGATTTTATGTATTTCAAAAGTTTTCCTTAATGTTTACGTTTTAAAAAGAAAAATTCATTTCTCTATTCGAAATGAATTATAATAATCGACAAATTTCACATTCTACAAACACTCTAGTTTTCATTGCTCCATTCGCGAGCGCCTTTGTGAGTTAGACAAAAATAAACATCATTGCAGATAATTATCGTAGTTGATCATCGTGTCAAAAACACTTTCTTGCAAAGGATTTTGTTCGCTGAATTTCGATTTTACTTTGTTTTCTCTTGTTTTGGTTGAGAACAAAAAAAAAAAGTTGAGAGAGCAGCGGGATCATCGGACAGGATATATAGCTCCGAATGGAACGAGGAAAGGTCGGACAGAGGAGAGGTAATAGCGGCTAAACGGTGGCGGTACCTTGATATGCAAAGATTGGAATTTCCTCGCAACCAAGAAGAGAGAGAGAGTACATAGCCTTTGAGAGTACGCAAGGTATTTCGTACGCGAGCTATTCCGGTAATAGCGTCGATTTACATTGGCTCTTAACGTCCGTGATTCGACCGGCATTCGTTTTCGACCCCCTTGGTGCGCGCTTTTCTCTCTTTCTCTCTCTCTCTCTCTCTCTGTTCACTCTCGCGGTGGGAAAACGCTTTCGCCAAGCGGATTTTGTACTCTCTAGAGATTTAACTCAGGAGATCGCCTTTTCTCATACTGCGCCCTCGTAAAAAACGTCCTTTCTACGGTTTTAGTAACGGTAAGCCGAAAGGATGTTATTAATCCACAATAACCCGACAGCAACCAAATTATACCCAGCCTTTATAAAAAAAATTTCGACATTGAGCTTCGCGAGATTTGTGGTTGAGTCAAAACTCATTTCGAATAAAATTTAAGTCCGATAAATCGATGTAATTATATATCGATTTATCCAAGCTATGTAGCGCTCGCACTGCAGCCAACAAAGAATCTACAGAATAATATTTCTATACACTGAAAGAAAAAAAACAAAAAACAAAAAAAAATCTATATAAAGCGATGACTCTCGTACGGAAGAATCATGTGAGACCAGTTTGGAGTCACAGACGGGACTTTCTCGTAAATCGCCTCGGTCTAATTGTCTCGTTGCTGCTTCGGTACGAAACCTCGGGAAGGACACAAAAAGAGTGCCAAGTTTCGTGTGGAACCGGCGAATAGCGATTGAGGGAATATAGAAGAAGAGTTCCAAAAGCTCGGAAATACACGTGGAGACAAAAAAAACGACAAAATGCACGAAAAGTAAAAGTTAAAAACCACAGTGAAAAAGCACAACGATGCATGGGGGAGTTTGTACGGAATGTCAGAACGGTAGAGGAGGGGAGGGCGATGAGGGCCCCAAGAGGTCCCGCGGACGCTGTATAACGCATTCAAATCGACGCGCCGAGAAATCGCCAAGAGAGTAGAGGGCTCTCTTCGTTTTGGCGTGTATATGTTCGGTTGTTCCACGAGAGAGCTCTTGAGCTTCTGCGCTGGTTTCGAGGATTGACGTTGAGGGATGACGCGAGTATCTTGGGAGCTCCACCGGTGAAACCGCTAGAGAGGAAGCCGCGCGAGCTGTCGTATCGTGAGATCCTCACGGCACGCGGGACCTCAATGTCCAACAGTACAGAATGGCAAAGAATGAAGAGAAAAGAGAGAGAGAGAGAGATAAAAGGGAGAGAAAAGGATGAACGGTAGGAAAAGGAGATAAAGAGCGAAACCCGGAGAGAAATGAGGTTGGGATGGAGAATTTTTGCGAACAGCCTTCTTGTCTCTCTCTCTCTCTCTCACCCCGAACGTTTTCGTTGGTTTTACGAATCGCCCTCGGCAAACGTGCCGGGAATGACATCTACTCCGGTAGACGCGAAGAGGTATACCCGTATTATAGCGAACGTACGAACGGGTAGCTATACTACTAACTGTGCGAATCTCGTCAGAAAAGGCAGCGTTCGAGAGGAATGCCCGTAGAATTTTACGCAGGTGTGCTCGCGAGATTTTCAGATTTTGGTGAATCCAACGATCGGGTTATATAAAATCCTCGATATATATATATTAGAGCGATTTTTTCTTCGACTATTTTTTTTTTTTCAGTCCCCACCCGAAATTTTGTTGGATATGTCGAAAAAGAAATTCCCTGAAAGTTACAGCCCTTAATATTTAATTCTAAGTACTCTCCCTTAGCGTGAAAAGATTTTCCATCTAAAATACACGTAAGTCGAATTTTTTTTTTTTCAAATTTCTATAACTCAGCCGCATTTTATGCTATCATATTGTTCTTGGTTTCGATTTACTCAGAACAAAACAATCTAAAAAAGTGCTTTTTACGGTGAAAGTGTAAATTTTACTGGTGAGTTCGTACGGGTCACTGAAGTTGATTTTTACCCAAAATTCTCGTTTTTTTTGCTGTTATCTCCGAAACAATTAACTTTACGAAAAAAATGTAAATGAAAAATTTGTTGGAATTTTAATTTCATACAAAAAAGGTCCTATCGACCCAATTGCTTGGATTAATATTTCTTGAGATATTGAACTTTAACTTATGAGTAGTATAAAATTTATAAAATATGAAATATTAAATAATAAAAAAAATAAAAAAAAATAAAGTTCAATATCTCAAGAAATATTAATCTAAGCAATTGGATTGATAGGACCTTTTTTATAGGAAATTAAATTTCCAACAAATCTTTCCATTACATTTTTTTCGTAAAGTTAATTGTTTCGGAGATAACAGCAAATAAACGAGAATTTTGGGTAAAAATCAACTTCAGTGACCCGTACCAACTCACCAGTACAATTTACACTTTCGCCGCAAAAGGCACTTTTTAGATTGTTTTATTGTGAGTAAATCGCAACCAAGAGCAATATGATAGCATAAAATGCGACTGAGTTATAGAAATTTGAAAAAAAAAAAAAAAAAAAAAAAAAATTCGATTTACGTGTATTTTAGATGGAAAATTCTTCTCACGCTTTGGGAAAGTACTTAGAATTAATATTAAGGGCTGTAACTTTCACGGAATTTCTTTTTCGCCATATCCAACAAAATTTCAGGTGAGGACTGAAAAAAAAAAATAGTCGAAAAAAAAAATCGTCCTAATATGTATAGATATATAATCACAAACTACCATCAATCTCGATTAACGTGCCAAGTCAATTACCGTTTAATTAGATTCCGATTTCATCATTTCATTAACATAGCAATTTTTTTCTAAAACCACAATTTTTTTTGTTCGGTAGATTGATTTATTTCATTAATTTCTAGTTTTCAGTTCAAACTTATTACATATTGAGCGAAAAGTCGATAATTTGTGTTATAGGAGTTTTAAAAAAATCGTGAAAGGTAGAGAAATTAAGAGAATAAAATATTCCTCAAATCAATTGTTATTCCGGGTTTAAGATTTTCTTTATAAATTAAAGTGAACATATACTTATTGTGGGTTTTGATTTTTTGTTCGAGGTCCAAACTAAGAGGATCAAAGTTTAAATCTATAATGGAAAAAATTGGTAGTAAAAATCGTTGTTGAAGTCAAATTTTCAATAAATTTCATCTAAAATCCAAAATCTGCAATAACTCGAAAGATCGAGTGGAAAAAGCTCGGTCGAGGATACTAAATGCCATTCAAGACGATCGAAACATACAGCAATCGTTGTTTGAGTGATGCGAACCATATTATACGTATCTGTTATATGCTATAGACCAAGTACAACACGCTATATAGTGATGAAAGAGCGCAACTTATGCATACCGTGTAAGTGACGCGCATGAATAATTCACTCTAATAAAATAATGCAGCACACCACGGGGAGAAAGAGAGTGAACGAAAGACGTGAAAAAGATAGACAGAGAGGAAAGAACTGGAATACGATGCTTTGATGCCGTGGAAGCAAAAAAGCTTTGGCCTCGCCGAACGACCGCGCCGCGACGAACTCATACTATACGAAGTCAACCTGGGCATTGTTTTTTTTTTCTTCTTCTTCTATTGTTCCCTCTCAGCGGATGTTTCCCTCGCCATTGCACCACAGAGATCATTCGGAAACAGCTGGGTATAATGCAATAATCAATGAAAGAAAGAAAGGAAAAAAGACCCCGGCAGAAAAGTGCTTTTCTTCAACATGGAATGAAAACAATTTCTAGACGCGTTCAACAATCTATATATGACAAATATATATATATATATGTACATCAGATCCCCGTAGGTACACTACAGAATGTCCTTTATCTATACATGAGAGATGTTGAAACAGTTGAAATAGAAATGGGGAAGAAAACTCGCAGATAGGAAAACGAGAACGCGATCGTCACGAGGTTTACCGGAAGAGAAGAGCTTTTCTCCACGGTAACATTCCGGGAGTATATCGAGAATCCCGAGAGTCAGAGATCGAGAAAAAGCACGAACATCGCGGAAAAAAAACGGGTTTTATTAAATTTAAATAAATCTCATTCGTTTCAATCGAAATTTACTTCGTAATTTGTTGGAAACGAATAAAATGTAGCATCAGTTTGTAACTAATTTTTATTGAGTTAATGTTATTTCAATTTTTTTAAATTTCAACAGTCAGCAAAATTGTCGCTCTCATGAAATCACAGTCATATTCGAACACGTGCATTTCATTATTGAATATACTCCATTTTTATCGTACTTTTTTTTTCGTTCAATTTTTTTGCTGAGATATCGTCGAGTGTAACGATTATACAGTCGGCGCAAGCAATGACGTTCGGACGTCATTCTTGAACGTGAAATGAAAAAAATAATGAGATCTTCATTTATTGAATTTACTGCATTTTTATTGTACTTTTTTTTTCGTTCAATTTTTTCGGCGAGATATCGTCGAGTGTAACGATTATACAGGACGTCCGGGCGTCACTCTTGAACGTGAAGTGAAAAAAAAAAACGAGATCTTCGATAAACATGAATAAAAATGATCAAAGAATAATTCATCCTTACGGGTGAATGTGAATTTCTGCGTTTTGCCCGTAAAACGAAATTTTATCGTCGCACAATCTCCGTGGAAACTGTTTGGCTTTTTTTTTTTAACGAAATATGATATTTAGTCGATAAAATTTTATACTTTTGGCTTTTCCTTCGGCCCAAGCCCCTCGCGTTTTTTTATATCTCTCGATGTGAGGTGCCTAACCAGCACCCTCTGTACAGTTGATGTCGGGTATATATATATATATATATAAATAAATATATAAGTGTAACGATATATATAGCGAACGCAGAGAGTCTCGCGCGGAGTCTTGCCCCCGACGGGGTCGTTTTTAAATCCGGTGAAATTGCTGTGGCCCGGCGCGATCGTATCGACCATCGTCATCGCTATAATCTGCACTACAATTTTACACGCTGTCGTTTACATTCAGAGTCATGAGGGAGAGAGACCATCCGAGCCGAAACTCCGTTTCTCTGTTAGATACGAGGTCTGTTAAAAAAGTATCGGGAATTTTGAATTTCCGCGGGCTACGTATATTCGATTTACGATTTTTTTGTGGCGTTAGGTTGCTACTCATGTCCCTCACTTATGCTGAAAAAATCGGCCATTTTGAATGTTTAGTTACTTGTTGACAGCTCTTTTGGTTAGACGTGTTTTGGCTTGTCTTCGATTTTTGCCTATTCCAAAAAAGCAGCTTCCATTGCGATGATTGAGCTTTGGTTTCCACGTCATAACCATAAACCCATGATTCGTCACCAGTTATGACCCTCTGCACAGTGGGCAAAAAGGCAGAAATCGTGGCCAAAATACAAAAAGTGCTCCAATCGCGGTTAAGTATTGTATTGGGGGGTTTTCGGTGTCGCTGATTCCGAATCCTCACTCAAAATACAGAAATTCAAAATGGCGGATCGAATATGGCAGGCGAAAATGCTAAAAATGATTCGATTGTGCTGAAATTCTGTACTAATAAGTTTTCGGGGTGGCTGATTCGGAATTCGTACTAAAAATTCAGAAATTCAAGATGGCGGATCCAATATGGTGGGCTTAAATGCTAAAGATGAAAAAAAATTGTAGGCGCTCTCAAAAGTAAACGGAAGAAGAAATGGGAATGAGCGAAAAGGAGAAAAGATAGATTTGGGTCCTTAAATGGGTGCTGGCTAGATTCAGCCACGAACGTATGTAATAGTTCCAAATTTCAAATCGCGGCAACTTTAGCATTTTCGTCTGCCATATTGGATCCGCCATCTTGAATTTCTGAATTTTGAGTACGGATTCGGAATCAGCGACACCGAAAACTTATTAGTACAGAATTTCAGCACAATCGAATCATTTTTAGTATTTTCGCCCGCCATATTGGCTCCGCCATTTTTAATTTCTGAATTTTGAGTACGAATTCGGAATCAGCGACCCCGAAGACCCTCGAGTACCACATTTCAAAGCATTTGAAGCACTTTTAGTATTTTGGACATTTTTTCGGTTTTCTGGTCCGTACTCTGTGTAAACATTAATATTAAGAGTTCAGATGGAAAGTTGCAAAAAGTAGCAGGCGCATTTTATTCGTCGATAATTAACGAATGCAACGATAATTTTCAATTGCTGATATCAAGGGTTGCCTAAAGTTGACGACATTCCAAAGTATGATGAAGAGCTGCAAAGGACGAAAAGTCTTACTAAAAGATAACCGTGTTCCAAAATATGTTTAATTTTCCATAATTTCAATTTTTTTGTCATACCTATGACCATTAGTAAGGATAAAAACCATATCCCACATTTAGATTTGCAAAATTCGTTGAAATTTATCATATTTATGACATAATGAACCATCGCATTCTTTACGCAATTTGTGTTCATTCAACTACTCATTGTAAGAACATTTGAACCTTAATAGCCACAATATTTTCTCTACATCTGCTCTGACGTATTAATGTGTAAAAAATTATGATTTCATGTCAAAATTATGAAGTTGGTTTTTGGCCACGATTTCTACCTTTTTGCCCACTGTGCTCTGGAGCAAATTTGGGTCGTCGCGAACCGAGTCCAACAGCTCCTTAGCAATGTTAACGCGACACTGTTGTTGTTCGAAATTGAGCAATTTTGGCACGAATTTCGCGGCGACCCGTCTCACGCCCAAATCATTGGTAAAAATCGAATAGCACGAGCCAATCGATATGTTAGGTTCCTCAGCAACATCTCTAACGGTGATTCGACGATTGGCCAATATTATTTTCTTCATTCCATCAATGTTTTCGTCTGTTGTTGATGTGCTCGGGCGTCCGGAATGCATTTCGTTGTTCGCATCTTCTCGGCCCTCAGAACATTTTGTACCACCGATAAACGTTGCTCTGGTCCAAGGTAGCTTCATCATATGCCACAGTCAATATTCGGAATGTGTCCGCGCACTTAATTTTGTTTTTCACACAAAATTTCATACAGATTCTTTGATCCATTTTTTGGAACAGGCAAAAATCGAAGAAAAGCCAAAACACGTCTAACCAAAACAGCTCTCAACAATTAACTAAACATTCAAAATGGCCCATTTTTTCAGCATAAGTGAGGGACACGAGTACCAACCTAACGCCACAAAAAATCAAAAATCGAATATACGTAGCCCGCGGAAATTCAAAATTCACGATACTTTTTAAACAGACCTCGTATATGCATCGATACGAGAAAACGATTATGAGAGTCCTCTCGAAATTGTTCGTATACATGTATCTCCATTATAATGCAAGTTCTTCGACACACTCCCTCTGGTTATTTACTACCGGGACCCGGTTATTGGCTACGGTCCTCGATCACTCGGGAAGCAAAACTCTTTTTTTTTTTTTCAGAAAATGTTACGAGCATTTTTGAATTTTTGCACGAATTACTAGTGAATTCCCGATCAGCGAGAGGAAAATGCATAGACATACAGGAGTTTAAAAGTAATTTAAAAAATCTATTTTCCACTTTCGCCATACCAAAAACCCTCAAAGGATTACTGAAGAGAAAAACAAATGTCCGCTTCCCACGAGAGTTGTGACTCCTCTTCATGATCTTCGAAATCGTTGAAGTTTTAACATTATGTTTGAACCATAAGAGTCTGTTGAACCATAAGAGTTGGTTTACATAACACAAAATGTTTATGAAATATTTGAACGATCGCAATCGGTCTCCCGAGTACATTGTACAAGAACAATTTTTCGATGTAAAATAAAAGCTATTGAAAAAAAAGAGGCTATGCTATATCGATAAAGTCCTGTTTTAGGTTAGAAGAGGGTAGGGACGAAAAATCTCAAAACGTCCATAGGGACATGGTCGCGGCAAATATAACTCCTCGCGAAAGTTGCAACCGAGGAGTGTTTTGAACATCTATATAACACTGAACGGCAGAACCTCTCGTAAGGGATAAAATCCCATTTTCCAATGGTTGATATGCTGCCGAGCCTTTGTGTATATATATCGTCCGGACGTGGCCATTTCGTTCCAAGGACCATAAACGGTTTTATTTATCCGGTGACCCGGGGCCAGCAGGACCGATCTCGGAGCACTAGCGTTGGTGGTCTCACCGTCTCTCTCACTCTCTCGCTCTCTTTCTATATAGACGGGCATATATATATATATATGTCCGTCCGGCGAGAAAATAGAATCGCCGTGCGGCGCTCTTTCGATTGACCCGATCGAGATCGCTTTTGCGAGTCGCGAAGGAGTGTTTCAATTCCCGGGTGTTCGACAATCGAAACGAAACGAAAGAAAAACGAAGAAGAAAAAAACAAACGTAAAGTTGAAAGGAGACGTAGAGAGAAAATGGCCGAGGAGGAAACGCGAGTCGCGGTAGTGACATTTGTGTGTGTTTTTTGGTATGTTTGTTTGCTATATACCGTTCGACAGAGGGAACGATGCCCGTCGAGGGAGACATTCAATCGCGTTCGACCGCTTGTGATGTGGATACCGAACGTGAGAAGAGAGAGAGACTCAATCGGCCCTTTCGCCACAAGATGGCGAGAGAGAAAGAGGACGATTTTCGATACGTATACGTTTCTCTTCTAATCGCGGGCACAGTACACTGTTCTGCCAACAGATTTATGGATTCCACGGGAATTCGCGTTCCAGAAATTGTCTTGTTTATCGTAGAGGACAGTTTTTCGGATTTTACGATTTCCCCCGAGCGCGAGAGACAGAGTGAATACCCGCAATATATAATAATATATGTAAGAGAGAGAAAGTGATAACCCCCCTTCGACTAGTCGTATCTTTCTCTCTTTTGTCGTCGTTCGATTGATCGGAAAATCTTCAATTGGCAGTGAATTTCGTCTTCTCTATCTTTCTTCCTCCGTCTCTCTCTCTCTCTCTCTCTCTCTCTCTTTCGCAACCGTAAAACGATTTTCAAATCTTAGAGCCCTTATATGCCCTCGCCTTTTCCGAATCGATGACCTTTTTCGTTACAGAGCACGTTGTTCGCGCGTAGTCTAGCATGAAATAGTTGAGCTTTTTTTCACATATAGAATCGCGTGCATCCCATGGGAAAAAATATTGCTGCCATGTCATAGGCTCATTGGCAACCGACAACGGTGTACAATTTTTGTGTTCAATTTTTTCTATACTCGTTGAAAATGATGAAATTTAACCGCAGGTCTTCAAATGAACTTTATCTGTTAATCGAATAAATTCTAGTTTTCTTAGTGCACTTAAGGGAGGAAATAGGGTTAGGACAGCGTTTTCTCAATAATTTTCATGAATTTTTTTATAGTATAAAAAATGAATATAATTTATTGAAACTTCGAGAATATTTTATACATATATTTAAGTATATACTATAAAATATTAGCGACCCCATATTGCAAGTCACAATCAGACTCAGCATTTTGCGTACATTCTGGAAGAATCAATTTTCATCTGAAATCAAACGAGGTTGGAATTTACTTTTATTATATGTCTCTCTTCTATATGAACCTAAATGCTATCGAAAAAATAGAAAATTGAATTTTTTACAGGGGTCAAAACAAAAAAAGCATGATTTTTTGCCATTTTTTACAACTCTATTTGCAAAAAAAAATTATTTTTAATAATGATAATATTCCGATTTTGGGTTCATATGGAGCGCAATACTATGAAGAAAGTAACTGCCAATTTTCAAAACGATTGGTTGAAAACTTTTCAAACTAGCGTGTACGCAAGTTCAAAAAAAGTCGTTTTCAGAAAAACGCGTTTGAAAAAATAGTACCAAGAAAAACAAGCAATTTGGGGTCGCTAATATTTTATTAATTTTATAGTATGTACTTAAATATATGTATAATATACTCTGAAAGTTTCAATAAATTATATTTATTTTTTATACTTAAAAAAAATTCATAAAAATCATTGAGAAAACGCTGTCCTAACCCTATTTCCCCCCTTAATTAGCATGTCCACATTTTTTCTTCTTCA
Source organism: Oxytorus armatus (assembly GCA_958009045.1). Lineage (NCBI taxonomy): Eukaryota > Metazoa > Arthropoda > Insecta > Hymenoptera > Ichneumonidae > Oxytorus > Oxytorus armatus. The sequence goes on from OY253745.1 coordinate 14,786,153, forward strand.
ACCCTATATTTTCAGGTGCCATTTACTACAGACTACCAACTTTTGTACTACGACACATTATATGTATGAAACTCGAAGAAAAGACGCATAGACGGAACGGAAAGATATCTGCATCGAGGACGGGAATGAAAATCGTGATAAATCGGACGGGGTAAGCGAGAGAAGAAGCGAAAAACTAAAAGAGATGAGAGGGATGGGAGAGGATGCTACTGGGTAGCTCGGGAGGAGAATGTAAAATTGCCGGAACCGATCTTGTCGAATCCATATATACTTCCTTAACATAATATATATGTATGTCGCTATAACATCTATATACTGTAACAACAGTGTATATATTCTCCACTGGTAACACCGAACGAGGGTGAAAAGGGTGGAGGAGTTTTGCCGGTTGTAGATAAATATATATAACACGCGATATGATTCGTACGAACGTTGTTCCGGCTGGAGAGCGCACACAGCGGAGGGGACGCAGAGACAGAGCGAGAACGGAGTATCAGCAGTGGCAAGAGAGGAGCAGGGAAAAGGGTAGAGCCATTGTGAGAGTTATTTGTCATGCTGCCTCGCGAGTCTACGGGGTTCCGGAGATGATCGTTACCCGAGCGGAGAGATAGAACAGAGAAAATCATCTATATAGGTATATATGTATATGTTCTCTGATCTCGCTGTTCTCTGATCCTCTCCTCTTCATCTCTATGTAACCAACGAATGTTCAACTCGTTTGACGACGACGACCTATCGTCCTATTATCGATTGTCACAGCTCGTAGTCTCGAACTAAGCATCGCCAATACCCGTTACGATATATGTAGATATGGTCTGTTCTATGCCAACTCGAATAACAATCTAAATTACGAATATTTTCAATCTTATTGATTTTCATTTTCTTTTTTAAGGGGGGAAATAGGGTTAGACGGTTCAAAAAATCGATTTTTTTTTATTTCATAAATTGTTAGTAAAACTATTGAAAAATATGTTCCCAAAATTTGAAATGAAAATTCCGACTCGTTCTATTGTAATAGGCCATTAGGGGGGCAAATAGGGTTAGGACAGCGTTTTCTCAATGATTTTCATGAATTTTTTTTTAGTATTAAAAATGAATATAATTTATTGAAACTTTGAGAATATTTTATACATATATTCAAGTATATACTATAAAATTTTTGAAGAATTTCCTTGAAAAACACCGAAGAAAATTTATGATTGCCTTGACTTTGTTTTTCTTGGTGCTATTTTTTCAAACGCGTTTTTCTGACAACGACTTTTTTTTAACTTGCGTACACGCTTGTCTGAAAAGTTTTCAACCAATCGTTTTGAAAATTGGCAGTTACATTCTTCATAGTATTGCGCTCTATATGAACCTAAAATCGGAATATTATCATTATTTAAAATAATTTTGTTTTGCAAATAAAGTTGTAAAAAGTGGCATAAAATCATGCTTTTTTGTTTGGACCCCTGTAAAAGATTCAATTTTCTATTTTTTTGATAGCATTTAGGTTCGTATAGAAGAGAGATATATAATAAAAGTAAATTCCAACCTCGTTTGATTTCAGATGAAAATTGCGGCTTCCAGAATGTACGCAAAATGCTGAGTCTGATTGTGACCTGCAATATGGGGTCGCTAATATCTTCGGGGTTTTTCAAGGAAATTCTTCAAAAATTTTATAGTATATACTTAAATATATGTATAAAATATTGTCAAAGTTTCAATAAATTATATTAATTTTTTTTACTATAAAAAAATTCATGAAAATCATTGAGAAAACGCTGTGCTAACCGTATTTCCCCCCTTAATGCGTTCTTGCATTTGAAAAATATACAAATTTGAAACAAAGATTCAAAGAACCGCTATGATTTCATAAGTTTCTTAAGGTCAACAACGAAAATTTATCTTTTGAGAAAACCGTTCGCCTTTTTTTGAGATTTTTTTTTAGTCACGTATGAAACATTTTTACAAGAGTACTCGTAAATAATTCATATAGTTTTTAAAATATATTTTTGAATTTTTTCAATTTGGTTCTTCAATTTTTGAACTCACGTGGAATATCCCGTATGTGTTTGCAAAACGGTTGTGCAAACGTTTGATTGAGTAAGACTAACGTATCTCACGTATCGTACGAGCTTTAACCACATGTCACTTTGCCTATTCAATGTAATAACACCGATAATAATAACTTTCACATGTTCTCACTGTGTCTATTTTCCATAATCGTTTATGAACACTTCATTAAATCATTGGTTACCCGAAGCGACGATGTCTGTACGGACGTCAATTTATTTCCTACCGAGAAGCATTTTACACTCGGTCAAAACGACGATGATCGAGTTGGAAAAAGTACAGACCGTTGTTAGGGTTGTTACAATGCATATAGATAACAAAACCCAATTCGAATTTCATCGTTTCGTAGATTTCATTCCCCCGCCTTTCGGTTTGAAAATCCTCGCCCAAATATTCAATTCACCTGTTTGCTCAAAGTTTTCTACGTCCACTCTTGTTTGTTATCTCGCGCACGCCCCGATTAACCCTCTCGCGAAACGAACGTATCGTTTTTTATTTGATTTCTTTTACTCGAAAACGGAACCGCGTAACAATTTTTTTTTAATTGCTATTAAATCGAGGACACGCTCGCAAACACGAAGGCGAAGGGGAGAAATGGGGGAAATATTTCGCATGTATCAATATTCACGAGTCTCTCATTTCTTTCAAATAATAAGAGTGAATGAAAAAAAATGTTTTTTTTTTATTCAGTAATCAATATTCATCGGTCGTTTTTAAACGAGATAACAAAAGAAATGAGTATGAAAGAAAGAGAAAATAAAGTGTGGAACAAATTAATACACGTCTATCGTAATTACAGGAATATTTATATTACAAGGGTACTTATAAAAGTGAGTAATAACCGCGAGATTATTCGCTCTCTCGATTCTTATATATGTGTATATAGTCGTATACGTTGTCGGGGCACGATGTAACCAGCGTCCAGGGAATTATGAAAGAAAAATGGGACAGCATACGCTGCTGTAATAACGAGCTCGTGATTTTCGAAGGAGAGACGCGTTGCCACGGTTCATTACCATTATAACTATATATATATATACAAAGTATGGATATATACTATATGGCATATTTTCGGTAACTCGCTCTCGCAAAGCTTCTCCTCATCTTCAATCATCCGCTGTTCGTTCGCCTGATCCGCGAGAGACACCGATTAACATGAAATCTCAATAAACACCTTGCATTCCCCGGTGATTCAATTATGCTTGTGTTCGAACATCAGACTCACGTTCCCCCTTCCCCCCCCCCCCCCCCCCCCCACCCGTCTAGCCAAACTGATATCCATATAGATGCGATGCCTCTCGCATTTTGCAGCCTCGCCAAAGTGTGTATTGACGAGATGCTTGCGTTGCTTCGGACAATTTCTTTTTTTTCAACAATGTATATGGACTATCATTAGCATTGAAATTCACGTTTTGCTTCGATAAATTTAACGAAAGTTTACGTATTAAGGTAGTAGTCTGGTAACTTAAGCCGTATTTCATGTCTTTTTTGGAGGGCGTTTTTTTTGTAGGAAAATAGAAATGAATCGTTTTGGATATTTAGGATGTTTTTATTTACATATTAAAGATACAAGAAAATTTTTTTTTTTTAATTCAAAGTTTATTATTATTATTATTATTGATCGCAGTTGGCAACTCGAAAAAAAGCGCGTGGCTGGCCCCGGTGATTTTTGCTCTTGATGTTATCTGAAATAAAAAATTCTTGACAATTCTTAATCTATAGACATGTCATTCTGGTCGGAATTACTGAAGTTAAATTTCATGGATAAATAACAAAATGGCGAACTTTGGAAAAAAAAGTCCTTCTATTTTAGCGAAGAAGGGGTTGTAAAATAAAAATAAATTTAACTTCAGTAGTTCCGACCAGAATGACATTTCTATAGATTAAGAATTATCAAGAATTTTTGATTTCAGATAACATCAAGAGCCAAAATCACCGGGGCCACCCACGCGCTTTTTTTCGAGGTGCCAACTTCGATCAATAATAATAATAACAATAAACTAATAAATAAAATTAAAAAAAATTTTTTTTGTATCTTTAATATGTAAATAAAAACATCCTAAATATCCAAAACGATTCATTTTTATTTTCCTACAAAAAAACGCCCTCCAAAAAAGACATGAAAATCGGCTTAAGTTACCAGACTACTAACTTAAACCACGGGTGATAACGTCGTTTATCTCAATTTCATTTCAAGACAAAATCGTGAAAAGAAAAGTGAATTTCAAAATGTATTTTCGAACAATGAAGAAGATTAATTTTTGTTTTTTTGTTTTTGAAATAAAAATTATCCATTAATTTTGTTAGAACATATTGAATTACATGTTTCTTTTTGACCTAACGCTGCCCATGATCCCTGCGGCGTGTACACACACGGTACAAGGGTAATTTACTGTGACTATATAATCGTACGTGTGTCTCGAGAGGCACCACTAAAACTGTCAGAGATGAGCAATAGATTTAGAAAGACAAAATAATGTTTGTTCTTTTTTTTTTCGTTTTTCGTTACAGAGAATATGAATGACGCCGGATGCATTCGAGCGAGTCCTCGCGCCTAGGGGCTACCGCGTCAAGAAACGTCTTGTTAAAATTCTCCGAAGGGAAAAGAGACGCGAGAGATGAAGACACGCGCTCTCATTCCTTGACGTTCCAACTCGCGACTCGGTATTCTTTATTTTTCTCATTTTACAGACTCTTGTGTTCTCCTCTCTTGCTCTCTCTCTCTCTGGCGTTACACCATCAGCATTACCTATTCCGAAGGGCCTATAAAACTGACGCATCAATTTCCAGCAGCTCAGAGATGCGCTCTCGTCCACCCAAGAGCCGGCCAAAAAGCTCTCGCGATATATTTATAATAGGGAACTCACGCGATACGTACACACACACGCGCGTCTCTGTGTAGACATAACGAGTAAATGAAATAGAAAGAAATGATCCATAATTATAAGATATATTATATGTGAATTCTTCGATACCTTCTCGAAGGTGATAAAAATAATAAAAATAAATTTATAGTATTTTGACCAGACAACATATCGACGCTGCTTACGAAATGTAGCACGATTCAAATTTCTTACGAAAACTAATACGTTTCGAATTCCAACACGAAAATCAACACGTTTCGGCTTTCATCGCGAAAACTAGCATGATTCGGCTTCTGCCGCGAAAAGTGGCATGTTTCGGCTTCCGTCGCCAAAACTAGCATATTTCGATTTGCACTGGAAAAAGTAGTATATTTGCCGAACTAAATCGAATAAGATTCAGAACTTTCACAAATGTTTTAATAATTTTTTCGGGAGCACTATGAGGAATAAATGAAAAACATTAAGGGAGTATCGCGTGTACAACCTTAAACATTTATATTCGTTTTCTATTTTAAAAATTATAACATTATTGAAAATACGATACGCAAATACGATACGCAATATTCCACCACCCAAAAACTGAAATTGTTCATCAATGATATTTTTCATGACTTCAAGTTTCGGAGTCAGCGATGGAATTGAACAAAATTATTGTTTATAAAAAATATATTCTACTTACAGTCTGAATAATCGTTCATTGTGTTTTTATTTCATTAAAAAAAAACACAATCTTGGAGTGATCAACGACTAAAGTATAAAGTACAGTATAAGTATAAAGTACAGTTGAAAAAATGTTCAAAACAATCGATTGAGATATCTCGAGAAATGTCAGGTCTTGGACGAAGTAGCAAGAGGGAGAAAAACTGACATTGTTAACTTTGCACACACTGCAATTGTTTTCGATTTTCTTTTCTCTAATTTTTTTGACCATGGTTTTTTTACTCCAAAATGACGAGGCATTTGCTGTTTGCCATCTTATGATAAGCCTGGCAGACCAAAATTCAAACAGTGAAATATGTATGAAATAAATTCAAACAAAAAATAAAACAGTATAAAATGACAAGCATAAATGTTTCGTCAATTTGGAGTAAAAAAGGATGTTCAAAAAACGTGGAGTAAAAAATGAGAAACAGTTCCAGTGATACTGAAACGTGCTAATTTTCGCGGTGAAAGTCGAAACCTGCTAGTTTTCGTGGTAAAAGCCGAAACATGCTAGTTTTCGCGGCGAATATCGAAATGTGCTAGTTTTCGTGGCAAAAGCCGAAACATGCTAGTTTTCGCGCAGATATCAAGCGTGCTTGTTTTCGTAAGAAATTTGAAAAATGCTAGTTTTCGTAAGCAGCGTCGATATATATTTTATAGTTGTATATATCGATATTATATATTTTTAGGAATTACTCCGCCATAAATATATCGATCTAACGAGATTGATGACAAAAGATATTATTTTCGGCATCGCAATAGCATTTCGTTACAAGTCTCCAGCCACAGAAGACGAGATATTAGTGGAAAAAAGAAATCGACAACAAAAAACACCACGGCTTTCAACAACATAACACGAGGGAGCCTCGAGAGAAGGAGAGAAATTTAGTAAGAGTGAAAAAAAAACAGATAATATAAACGCTCTGAGCTAACCATCGATCAATTATAAATCCGCAAGGGGAGTCGCGCCGACGCGTCCGCGTATATACAACCGTGAAGTTCGCGCACGTCACGTCGAATCATCCCCTAATCGTCGGGCCAATCGGAGAGAGACCACACTCTCGTGTTTCCCGCGCGTTAGATCCCCTACCGCGTTCACTCGGCGTGGAGAGAGGGAAATGTGGGGATGAGCTAGTTCACAGGGGTTGAAACTGGCATGGTGGTGGTTCTGGAACTACGAGGGGTGGTTTGTGCTCTCGTTCGAGGGTGGGGGGTCGACTATGCCAGAGCAAATTGGTCTTCTCCGCAGGAAGGGAAAGAGAGAGAACGATGGTACACTCTATCTCCGTCTATCACCCTTCTATATACAAATATACATATATATACTTATGTAACGTTCCGACTCGTGGCATAGGATTTTATCGAGCGGAAAACCGTGATACGCTTTCGACGAATTGCTTCACTCGCCGAACTCCATCGAGTGAGGAAAAACGACAAAGAGAGAGGGGAGAAATCTCTAGCAGCATCTCGACAATTTGCCAGTCAGCCGGGATGTTATACCGATGTGTCAAACTAGAGAAAACGATCTGGTGATCTGTAAAAGTGACTCCTGGTGATTGACTAATATGTAATATATATTACCAACGATATCGCGGAAGGAAATCATTATTTCTGTGCACTCCACCCTCGAGGACCATTCTCCCATTTATCAAAGACAAATCCCACATTTATCACGAATAAAAGTAACAAAGTTATTTATATAATAGCGCAAGAACGTAATTTTTATTCGATTCGAGATTCAAACGTCAAGGTTGAAACAAACGAAATTCCCTTTTTTTTCGCGTATACATCATGTTGTAAGTATGCGATTTCATGTACGCGAATTTAGAATGAAGAATAAAGCGAATAAAGTGCGAAGAGAGTCTGCAACCTCCCGCCATGACGTTTTTTTTCTCGCACATTGTTCCGGCGACTGGGAGAGGAAAAGGGGGGGGGCGAGGAGATTTGAGCGAGAGAAGCATGGAGCAGAGTGGAGAGAACGAGAAGAGTGGGGTAGAATCCCGGAGGGATGATGGTTTCATAAGTTATTGATTGGCAGGGTGGCCAATGGGTGGTGCTGAAATCGGGGTAGGTCACCATGGAAACGGAACCTGCGCGTTTGCCCTGGGAACGTTTACCTTAATGCCCGGGAATTACGGGACGTGATTTTGCCGCTCGGAGAATGGAGGACGCTTTAGCGAGATAATGTAATTTCGTCTAGCGATTTCCTACTCACCCCATCACCCTTCTCCGTCCAATCTACTCTTCATCAACCTCCGCGATCCATCCCAGCTTGCAGCATCCCTGGATCTCGGTGTTCTCATCTCTGCGAAAGAGCAGCTAAGCAGCAGCAATGCGCCGTGGATCACTTACTAATACCAACTGCGAGCTTCTATGTTCCTCATTTACCGCTTTCCTGTATCCTCTCTTCATTCTCACCCTCTATTATTTAACCACTACATTATGACTGCGAGAATATTTATAATCTCATTGCGCCCCGAAAATTTAATTTAATAAATTTAATTGATGATTGATAATTTGATTTATATAAATTTTAGTTTTATCAAATAAAACATTGCTTGAATAACAGAAAATTTCCAATGAAATACGTTTTATTAAGATGACAATTGTCACGAACTTGACGAAAGTAACGTCATTGCGATTTTTAAAAATACGTACTTATATTTAAACTCATACAAAATTTTAACTTGGAATTGAACAATTAAAATCTACAATGAAGCCTGGTATTCTTGGTGCGTTCGTTTCAGGGGGGAAATAGGGTTAGGACAGCGTTTTCTCAATGATGTTCATGAATTTTTTTATAGTATAAAAAATGAATATAATTTATTGAAACTTTGAGAATATATTATACATATATTTAAGTATATACTGTAAAATTTTTGAAGAATTTCCTTGAACAACACCGAAAATATTAGCGACCCCATATTGCAGGTCACAATCAGACTCAGCATTTTGCGTACATTCCGGATGTCGCAATTTTCATCTGAAATCAAACGAGGTTGGAATTTACTTTTATTATATGTCTCTCTTCTATATGAACCTAAATGCTATCAAAAAAATAGAAAATTGAATTTTTTACAGGGGTCACAACAAAAAAGCATGATTTTTTGCCATTTTTTACAACTTTATTTGCAAAAACAATTATTTAAATAATGATAACATTCCGATTTTAGGTTCATATAGAGCGCAATACTATGGAGAAAGTAACTACCAATTTTCAAAACGATTGGTTGAAAACTTTTCAAACTAGCGTGTACGCAAGTTTAAAAAAGTCGTTTCAGAAAAACGCGTTTGAAACACGTGGCGCGCTCGTGTCCTGAAGGAGAGCTACCCACTTTAATGGCTTATAACCAATAAGAACGAGTCGAATTTTCATTTAAAATTTGGGAACGTATTTTTCAATAGTTTTACTAACAATTTATGAAATTAAAAAAAAATCGATTTTTTGAGCCGTCTAACCCTATTTGCTCCCTTAACTGTTGGATTAGTCGAAACGAAATCATACAGAAGTGGATGTCGGTCGTTGAAAAAACATCTTTAATCGAGTATATGATGATCATAAAGAAGAGAGAGAGAGAGTTAAATGTTGAATGAGAGAGAGAAAGACGGAGGAGAAAAGGTGTTCCATGAGAGGCGCATACGTAAAATACGTTTGCGATTATATTATTCCGACGAGGCAGGATTTTCGTGGGGGAAGAGAACGGTATGGAGAACATAAAACGTGATTCGAGGGAGGAAATTCTAGCAAATTACCGTGGTCCCCGGCACGTTCGGCGCGCATCCCTCTTCGTGGCAACGGCGCCGGTGGGGTGATTGAGAAATAGATATACGTATATAGAGACAGAGAGAGTTGTAGAGGGATGGAAAGTGCGATGTGAGCCACCCCCACGAGGGCTGTACCTTCGCGTCTCGCATTAGCTAACTGCGCCCTGATTCGCCGTCGCATTGATCCGGAAAACGAGGAAACTTTCCGAGCATTAGGCCGGCAAACAGCTCTCCCCTAGCAGCAATATATATCTAGATATATTACCAAAAATATTAAGCAAAGAAAGTCTAGATAAAGCAAAAAAAATTACCCCACTCCTACAGACAAATCGATTAGTTTCACTTCAAAAAACTACATTTCGATTGCATAAATTTCATCTCTGATAAAAATTGCATAACAATCATCCAATTGAATTTTGTTCCAACCCGTTCTGTGATCTAGAAATAAATTTATATTTTAATTTAACTAATACGTTCTACTGAAAATTACCTATATCCTCAATCAACATAAACCTAAAGCTTTTGAATATTGCCCACGAACTAAAAAAAGAGAAAAAATTCGTTTTGGTCAATTTGCCATTTTTGCACGAAACGACATCGTTCCCAGTTCGCCGTTTTCTCATGCACCCCGTATTCGCGCAGCATCCAGAAGAGCTTTCGCGAGATAATATGTAAATCTCTGCGGGATTACGAGGCCGGGTAAATTGGTAGACGGGAAAAATGGAAGCGTGCTTCGCAACAGCCATCCCCGCGTACTCTTCCGTCCATGGATAATATGCCAAGAGCGGTTATATACGCTTTTCACGTGCGTTATATCTACCGATATATACATATAACAAGAGGATATCTGTGTTAGAGACTTTATTATAGGTGAATGCTTTAGTCGAGTGTGTGCCGGGGTAAAAAAAAAAGCGTCGCCAAGGAAAATAGAAAGGGAGGTTCACGCTAGAATGAGGGTAAGGTCACTGAAGAGTTCTACCATTACTTCAGTTCCATCGGGGGTTGCGAACAAAAAAATCCTACGAACATGCATTTCAGTGATAGGGGAAAAAAGAAGCAAGTACATATATATATCTGCACCAGTAGAAAAGTAATCGTCCTTCGGGACATGTTACTCGCATTAGCCAAACGACGTCGTTGATTGGCTGTATCCTTTCTCCCTCCGAAGGACACGGAAAGTCCTCATGCACCATTATACTGTATCGAACAAACCCCTACAACGTTTAATGTCCGATAGAATTTTATCCAAGGACAAACTCGCAATTGTCTCGCGATTATACGAGAGGATTTATTGGATTTCAATCGATTTTTATGTTTGCTTGAAATTTTCATTTAAGGTAGTAGTCTGGTAACTTAAGCCGATTTTCATGTCTTTTTTGAAGGGCGTTTTTTGTAGGAAAATAAAAATGAATCATTTTGGATATTTAGGATATTTTATTTACATATTAAAGATACAAAAAAAAATTTTGTTGAAAAAATGTAATAGTTTATTATTATTATTATTGATCGAAGTTGGCACCTCGAAAAAAAAGCGCGTGGGTGGCCCCGGTGATTTTGGCTCTTGATGTTATCTGAAATAAAAAATTCTTGATAATTCTTAATCTATAGACACGTCATTCTGGTCGGAACTACTGAAGTTAAATTTCATGGATAAATAACAAAATGGAAAAGGACGTTTTTTTCCAAAGTCCGCCATTTTGTTATTTATCGATGAAATTTAACTTCAGTAGTTCCGACCAGAATGGCATGTCTATAGATGAAGAATTATCAAGAATTTTTTATTTCAGATAACATCAAGAGCCAAAATCACCGGGGCCACCCACGCGCTTTTTTTCGAGGTGCCAACTTTGATCAATAATAATAATAATAATAATAATAAACTATTACATTTTTTTAAACAAAATTTTTTTGTATCTTTTTTATTTTCGTACAAAAAAATGCCCTCCAAAAAAGACATGAAAATAGGCTTAAGTTACCAGACTACTACCTCAAAACACAATTTTTGAACAACGATGATACATTGTATTATATAATAAGTCATTGAAATACGAATGAATTAACTTTTGTCGATGCAGCCTGTGAGAGAGAAAAAAAAGAAGACACACTTTTCAGTCTATCGTCAGGTTATGTAATGGCGCTCGTGTCAATTGATATCCGCGTAATAGGGTTAAAGTAATTGCTAATTAATAATAGTAGTGAATGAAAAAACTCGAGAATGAAGTCACTCTCGAACATATTTGGCCCGGAACAACCGGGAAGGAATGTCGTCACGCTCGACGACGTTCTTGTCTATTTAGGTAAATTTCTAAATCGTTTTAAATAATTTTTTTTTTTTTTTTCGATATCACAACGCCTGATCGATTTCCTTTTTTTCAGGAGAATTTGGTCTCTATCAGAAAGGACTATTCATGATGCTGATGCCTTTTTGCTTGTTCCTATCGTTCGTTTACTTCACCCAAATATTCATAACTATCGTGCCCGAGGAGCACTGGTGCAAATTGCCACAAATCGATGATATGTCAGTTCAGAAATTGAGAGAATTAGCGATTCCCAGTGCTAATCTCGTCAAGCAGAACGAACTACCTCACGAACTTTCCTATTCTCGTTGTTGGATGTACGACGTACCAATTGACGAAATAATCGATGCCGGCCAACCCAACGACAATTGGCCACTAAAACGCTGCGAGCAATGGGATTATAATTTTACAAATGAGGGTGTTCCTTATCCGACGATTGCTACTGAATTGAACTGGGTCAGTGAACTCGAAATGTTATTTTCCACATTAAAAAAAAAACAATAACCCTCATCCTTGTCAACGCGGTATAAACAGTTTTGCATGTTAATTGCATACAATCTTTAATCACCTGTAGCACTCAACAAATTTGATTATCTCAATAACTTTTTTTTCCCATGCCTTTGGTTCGTTATTTTTTTTGGTCACAGTGAGTCTTTATTTAATTTTGTTGTTGTATTGAACGCAAAATCATAATTAATTTTTCACTCTATTTCGACAAATACTCAAAATTGAAATAATAATAATAGAATTGTTCTTTAGAGAAATAATTGAATAATGAAATTAACAGATGGATGCACTGTTTTTTGTTTTTGCAAAAATTAATTTTACAAGGTCTGCGATACCGCCTATCTAATGAACCTCGCCCAGAGCATTTTCTTCATCGGGGCCATTTGTGGTGGTCTCCTGTTCGGTTGGTTAGCCGACAAATACGGCCGGATACCGGTCCTCATGGGAACGAATCTCATGGCTTTTGTCGGTGGTCTTGGTACGATATTCACCACTACCTTCTGGCAATTCAGTGTCTGTCGTTTCATCGTCGGTTTCGCGTTCGACAATACATTTGTCATAATGTACATACTCTGTCTCGAGTACGTTGGTCCAAAATGGCGAACTTTCGTCGCGAACGTTGGCTATGGTGTTTTTTATACAATTGGCTGCGCAATTATGCCGTGGATGGCGTATTATATACGCGATTGGAAATTATTCGCGATCGCTACCTCGGTGCCCCTTGCTTCAGTTATTTTCACACCTTGGATACTTCCGGAAAGCATTCGGTAAGTTTTTTCGGTGAGAATATTAATTTTATCAATTATCTTTTAATAATAACGTTTAATTCATATTTACGTAAAATAGACAATTTTTCACTTTTTTCGTCGAATATAATGTTTACCATTCTGATTTTTAAGGTAGTAGTCTGGTAACTTAAGCCGATTTTCATGTCTTTTTTGGAGGGCGTTTTTTTGTAGGAAAATAAAAATGAATCGTTTTGGATATTTAGGATGTTTTTATGTACATAACAAAGATACAAAAAAAAATTAGTTTGAAAAAATTTAATAGTTCATTATTATTATTATTATTGATCGAAGTTGGCACCTCGAAAAAAAAGCGCGTGAGTGGCCCCGGTGATTTTGGCTCTTGATGTTATCTGAAATCAAAAATTCTTGATAATTATTAATCTATAGACATGTCATTCTGGTCGGAACTACTGAAGTTAAATTTTATGGATAAATAACGAAATGGCGGACTTTGGAAGAAAAAGTCCTTTTATTTTGGCAAAGAAGGGGTTGTAAAATAAAAAGTTAGGGGTGAAAAAATTTCTCAGTAGTTCCGACCAGAATGACATGTCTATAGATTAAGAGTTATCAAGAATTTTTTATTTCAGATAACATCAAGAGCCAAAATCACCGGGGCCACCCACGCGATTTTTTTTTTCGAGGTGCCAACTTCGATCAATAATAATAATAATAATAAACTATTAAATTTTTTCAAACAAATTTTTTTTCGTATCTTTAATATGTAAATAAAAACATCCTAAATATCCAAAACGATTCATTTTTATTTTCCTACAAAAAAACGCCCTCCAAAAAAGACATGAAAATCGGCTTAAGTTACCAGACTACTAAGTCCGGTAACCTTAAGTCAATTTAAAATGCGAATATAATATAGCATTTCAATTGTTAATTATACATTATTTCATTGCACTTTTGCTTGTCCTCAATTACCTAAATTGTTCTTTGTTAATGAATAATATTTTATCGTAGATGGTTGATAACCGAGGGAAAGATCGAAAAAGCGGTGAAAATCATGACAAGAATCGAGAAAGTAAATGGAACTGATGTGCCTCAAACACTTTTTGAGGATTTTATCGACGACTGTATGGACACGGCGGAGAATAGTCCGGCCGAAAATACGAGCATAGCCGATCTCTTCAAGACACCGCGTCTACGTAGAATAACTATAATACTAATTACCGCATGGATGATTATGTCGGTGGCGTACGACGGTCATATAAGGTGTCTCGATCAATTGGGTCTCGATATATTCACGACATTTACGCTCGGTGCGGGTACCGAATTTCTCGCTGTACTAGTTATTATGTACACCCTCGACGTTTGGGGAAGAAAATGGACGTTATTTTGTGCGGTTATGATGTCCGGTGTCGCCAGTTTTCTCGCTTGTTGCGTACCGGTCGGCATTTTTTTTGCACTATTCGCCATGATCGGACGATTATTTATGAATTCATCGACGAACATTGCTCTTCAGTACGCCTCCGAGCTGTTACCCACGGTTATACGGGGCAAGGGTGTCGCTTTCATACATATAACCGGATATGTGGCGTCGATTCTTAGTCCGTTCGTCGCTTATAGCGCCAATACTCATCGTTTATTGCCGATGCTTATTCTCGGCACTATTTCAATATTCGGCGCTATTCTCGGACTCTTCGTGCCTGAGACTCTGAATGAACAGTTGCCACAGACATTGATCGTAAATATTGGAAAAAAGCCGTTTTGTTTTTTTCATCAATGTTGAGAAGTGGATCAATTGTTTTTACACCGAGGATTTTATTTGAAAAAATGTATTTTAGCCCATGAATTATGAAATCACGAGGATAAGAATAATCGGAGCAGTTTGGTCAGATTTTGATTAAAAATGTTGCCGGATTCAAATACACAATTTTCATATAGATAAAAAAATATTGAGAAAACCATTAATCTCAATCAAAATATGGCAAAGAAAGTAAATCGGTTTTTCTCGGTATAAGCACAGATTGAGACTTCTCGTTAATAAAAAGAATAAAAAATAAAATAGGTATCGCCTGTTTATTTGTCCCGTAATGTACTTAACGTTAATGATGTTTTCGAAATCGACCTACACTGCGTACGGTAAACTTTCTATTGTCAACAAACATAGCAGTTCCGCCAGAAAATTTTAAATTTGACATCATTGCTTTTGTCGTTTTTGATGAAAAGTCTCAAGATTGAAAGTTCAATTGCGAGCAGTGTTAGTCGATTAAAAAGATAAAAACTAAAATAGAATAATACCTCGGACAAATAAACAACCGTGCCATTTTAAGGCCGTAGTCTGGTCTAGAGCGAGATTTTTGACGTCATTTCCAATGTGCAATAACGTTTAAACCGTCGAAGTTGTCTTGTTGAAAATTTACACGTGCATTTATTGATCCTTAGAGAATACTTGTACATGAAAAAAAAAATATTATTTTAAATATTTTCATGTAGTTTTTTGCCTTGTTGCAACATGGTGCGCTGAAATCGGCGCCCACTCTGGACGATGTTGTATGCATCTGAAAAAAAATTATATATATATTCTCAATCTGTATGAGTATTCTGAGCACTGGTAGCAAAATTGGTACTTAAAAAAATTTTTTATTGAGTCGAACAATAATTTTGCCGACATTCTATAACTCGTCGAATAATGAAATATCATTAATGAAAGTTCAACAGGCCGCTATTTTGTCAAAAATTTTTTTTAAGTACCAATTCTGCTACCAGTGCTCAAAATACTCATACAGATTGAGAATATATATATTGTTTTTTTTTTTCAGATGCATACAACATCGTCCAAAGTGGGCGCCGATTTCGGCGCACCATGTTGCAACAAGGCAAAAAACTACATGAAAATATTGAAAATAATTTTTTTTTTTAATGTACAAGTATTCTCTAAGGATCAATAAATGCACGTGTAAATTTCCATCAAGACAACTTCAACGGTTTAACCGTTATTGCACATTAGAA
Source organism: Oxytorus armatus (assembly GCA_958009045.1). Taxonomy (NCBI): domain Eukaryota; kingdom Metazoa; phylum Arthropoda; class Insecta; order Hymenoptera; family Ichneumonidae; genus Oxytorus; species Oxytorus armatus. The sequence continues at coordinate 14,802,089 of OY253745.1, forward strand.
ATGACGTCAAAAATCTCGCTCTAGACCAGACTACGGCCTTAATCGCACATCAATTTTTCCTTAATTCAATGCTTAATTTCGATTTTTTGTAGGACGGCGAATTATTCGGCATTGATCAGCAATTTTGGGACTTTCCGTGTCTGGGACGCGAGCGATTATTGCGGGGTGGTCTTGGCGCTACGAGCGCTCTCGATCTTACGCCGAACAAGCACTATATTCACGCTACCGTGCCGGCGAAACGCGCTGCTCAGTTACGGAGCAGCATGGTCTCGGGTCACACTGGCAATCAGAAACGCCTAAACGCCGTACGAAATCATATGATTGGCGAGGGTATTAGACCACGAAAAAGTTTACTCGCGGTATCAACTACCCCGTTGGAGTACGTCGAGCATCTGAGAGAAGGCTATCGCAGCGAGAGGGAACACTTGGCGGAACTCGACGGAATTTCGTCCACGGAACCGACAAAGTCGCAGAAGCACGAAAAGAAGAAAAAAGTCAGAGTGAAATTGGACGACGAACCGGAAAATCCCTGACTCTCGCCGATGCATAAATATATTCACGAACTTTTGTATCAATAAGCGACAATGAATAAAAAAAAGGAGGATTTCTTTTAGAATTCTACTTCATTTAACGAATCGAATACGATTCATTTCAATTAAATTATTATCTGGGAATGTTTTTTATGTAAAGTAAAACAAATCATGTATAATTTACTCGAATCATTGAAATCATTTTTCTCGGATAGTCGACAAGAAAAAAGAAAAAAAAAGATAATTTTTCACACGAGATAAATGATTCCCAGGAGGATATTTATTTTGATGTCGAAAAGTCCAAACACCCTCGTCTCTCGGCTCTTATGTATCGGTACGAGGGAGTGTAGAAAATTGTCGAAGAAATCTAGCGTTTAAGGGAATCGACCTCGTAGGTCGTGAAAAGGCGTTCCCGAAATATCTGCTCAATTACTGGAATTAGTGACAACAGGCATAGGACTGGAGAACAAGAGAGAGAGAGAGCGAGAGTAAGAGTGAGTGAACAAAAAAATTTCAACTACATGTGGCCGCTTTTTTTTCCAAGTCTAAAATTCGAAGCTTGGTCTGGTTTTCTCGGAAAAAGTGTAAAAACCCGCGGTTCGGCACGATTTTCGATCCTGTGTGACATCGCAGGGCGTGGCACACACCCTCTGTACGAGCCGTGATTTCGTGTTGGGTGGCTCCGTGTGAGATGTTCACACGGAAGAAAGGACGCAAAGAAAAATTAAATTAAATTTATAAATAATATAAATAAATAACAGAAGTTTAATAAACGTTAAATTATTTGTTTTGTTCATAGGAAGATAATTATAGAATTGAACGAATTCAATCAATTTCGATGTCTACGATCAATTTGGTGTATCATCGTTCGAAATTTGATACCCCGGCAATAATTAATCCAACGTCCGGTCGTTTAAAGCCCGCGGTCAATAACGAGGGATTTTAAGTATCAAGGCATTTTTTGTGACAGACCACAACTGTACAAGATTTTTAACAACCTTGGCCGTGCATGCTCTCTCGTATTCGAGGATGTAAGAGGATACGCGTACGAGAATTCTTCGGGCTCGCAGGAGAGCGAGGGAACTGGGAAAGTGAATAATAATCAAAAATAAAAAAAACAGAGAAAAAAAAACCATCATTCCGTCACTCGACACGGACTAATGGGCTCGTAATGACCGGTGGACGTTTTCTCGTATTGACCACGCCTATATACTAAAAGAACAGCCAGAAAATCTCCCTTTCTCCCTCTCTCTCTCTCTCTCTCTGAAATGAGAGATTCCCATTGCAGGTTCTAAAAATTGAACACCCACGCATTTCATTCCGTTACCCATCCCCCATCCACTTATATAGTATATGTATGTTTGTATAGTTATATATATGTATATACAATTCGTGTTGTATGTAACAAAAACTTGAAAAGCGCAAATCGAACGCATCCTCAGAGGGATAAAAATAAAAATTCGACATTTCTCTCGTCCGGAGAATTTCTGGCTCGCGAGAGCTCGTAAAAGCCGACACCCCGCTCTCGACTTTTACGACTTTTCTCTCGCAATCGCATTTTTCGGGATATTATTTTTGAGAAAAATGGAATTTCTTATTTCTCCGTATGTGTATGTTTGGTGCACGTGTAAGGGTGTATTATACCGCACGCTTATGTTCCGAAAGCCCTATAAAGGGAAAGGAAAATCTGGCGAAACGACGAAACCCCTCGATACTATATATATATATATATATATATATATCATATACTTTCATGCAACCCTAGGACCAACAAACCAGCTGGAAAATCGTAAAAGCAAAAATGTTACAAATGTAATCGCTTTTCCCGCCTTTCTCTTCGCCCGGTATCCGACTTTCTCCTCGTGATGCTATAGTGGGCGTGAGTGATTCGAGAAAAAAAAGCTGCAACTCGATATAAACATATATGTGTGTTCTTTTACGTTGTAGAGAAAGAGAGAGAAGGAGAGAGAGAGAGAGAGAGAGAGAAGTGACGATAACGTGGTTGAACATTGAGAGAAGTGTCAGACTTATGACGCATTCGTCAAGCATTTTATTGCATCCAGGATGTATATATATAATATACCATTGAAAAGAAGAAAAAAATGTTCTCAAGGGAGAAAATAACGAATATGAAGGTATTATACACTTTTGTCGTTAACCGAATGGGCTCTCGTCAACGATGATTTCACTGCCAATGAAACGGCGAGTCGTCAAATGTTATACTTTTTCTATCTTTCGGCTTTTCTTTAAAGTGTCTGGTAACAAAATGAAAAAAAAAATAACTCCATTCGCCGAAAATTTCCCAGGCTCAAAAAGCAAAACTGTTACGTTCAAGGAATCGTTTCAATATATTTGTAATAACGACCTTTTTTTTATGCTCATAATTTTTTCATTTTGTACAGTGTTGCATCAATTCTGTCCCTTTAATTCTCACCGTTTTGAGAGTGTGTGCTAAAAAAATTGTTGTCATTTTTATTAAGGACACATTACTATTATCAAACGCTTCGGTTTTTCTTTTTCAATTTTCTTGATTTTGGAATCAAGATAATCATTTTCCCAATGACAATTCATCCGTTAACCATACCAATCAGTCTTTTCAATCGTACGAATGCGTTGAAATAATGAAAAAAAAATATCCCCAACTAATACGTACATAATTTTCGTGCACAATAGACATAGAACGTTTCGCAGTACAATACGAAGAGTTTATATAGAGAGCAGAGGAAAACGGGGCGAGTTACGCATGTGATTTAGGATTGATTGCATTTGAGAGAATAGTGGGGAGGGGGGGGGGGGGGGAGGACGAGGGCGCGAACATTCAAGAGTTTGAACGTGGTAAACAGAAACAAAGAGAGAGAAAGAGAGATGAAGAGAGTGAGGCGCGAGAGGGCGAAAGGGAGAATCGGAGCAAACGTCGTAAATTCATTAATAAATTACGCGAGCCAATTATAATTCTGTCCAATTCCGCGGGCGGGCGTGGAGCCAATAAATCTCAGCAAAACAACCCAACAGTCCTGTTGTGTGTGCCTCGACGATTATATACCCGTGCACAATCTCGTATACACATAGCAAATTCACGCACGCAACAGCAAAACCGCCCTCTCCACTCTCTCTCTTTTTCATTCTTCCTTCCTTCCTTCCCACCTTAACCTTCATCGCATTACACAGAGACCTTATATATATATATACACATATGTTCACAACTCTCGTCGACGAATTGGCTACTAAATGTGGTGTAGTGGGCGCATAACGCTTCGACGATTATTACAAGACTCCCGCGCAATGCCTCGAGTATCAATTAAAAATTATATTCGATCCGCGCGCAGTCGAAAAGGTGACGTGTTCAAATTGCACATTTTCGAGCCACCTCTCTCTCTCTCTCTGCTGTATAAATTGCAATAAGCATACCCGCCGCACGCAGCTGTCCGCAGAGAGACTGACACACAAATTAATTTAACTTCGATCCCCGCGTCTCGTTATATATAATCGAACACAGACATATATATATATATATATATATTAACGATGTCTCTATAAGGTGGTAGCTAATGAATTCGTTAACCCACGCGATTAGAACGAATCTCTTATTGATTATAGAAAAGCATTTGCATCAATGACAAATTGAAACGTTATCGTTTGCCCTTGTTTATCAATTAAAATTTTATCCGATATGAATACATCAATTTACGATATATATTATGACTTATTAGATGAAACAATCTATTGTCAATGAAGAATTGCTACCCAAAAATAATGATCGTAGTCATAATGTGAACAATATTAACGAAGAGCTTGACTCCTTGCTGTAACCATTCGCAAAGTCCTCGGAGATCCGAGTCGAGGAAAAGGGCTCTCGCGCTGGAGGTTGCTGGTATCGCCCAGTGAGTTGCGCGAGTTGCGGCGTTCGCTTCGAACCGGAGAACCCATTCGGCCCTCTCGGCCTCCTCCGGTACACTTTTTGCTCGAAATCAATTTGTAGAGTACAGTCGATTAATTTCGGGACTAGCCAGGTGGCTGCTCCGGTGCAACCTCTCTCCTTCTCCCCGTCCCTCACCCGTTTCTTTCGTTCAGGCTTTTGCGATCGTGATAATGTGGGGGTTACGCGCGCCGTATAGGTAATGGACCGGGTCATCGAGGGTCGGGGGTCCAAGACGTTTCCGTCTTTTGCGTGTGGTCCACGATAATCGTATAGCTGATTCAAACTTCGAGAATTTTTTTCTCGACTTAGGACGATTATTTACTGTTTAAAGAATTTTTTTTCTTTCGACAAACCGATTGCAGCTGATTCATAGCAATTGGAATCATCGAGAAAAATTAGGAAAAACTTGAAAAATATTAAAATAGACATTTTGTTTAAATACTTACTTATCCGAAATCGTCTTTCAGTTGCCTTTTTTTTTTGGCATCGTTTTGAAATTTTCACTGGTAAATCCTTCGCTTAAAGAAAACATTCACGTTTATTTAATTACATTTTCGCAACAACATTTTGCCGACCGAAGAACCGTTAACACGCAATAAAAAGATAATCGGTGCATATATATCTCTGTCGGGACAATATCGCATAAAATATATAAACGTGGGTAAAAGCAGATCTCTCACGACGAACGGAATTCTTCCGGACTAGAAGCGTTCTGCCAGTCTCTAGCGGTGATTTTCGCAGAGAGGAAGCGTGAAAAAGTTATGTAAATCGCTGTCGATTGTCGATCGTTACACCAATATCAGATGGAGATGACAGCGAGAAAGAGAGAGAGAGAGAGAGAGAGAGAGAGAGAGAGAGAGAGAGAGAGAGAGAGAGAGAGAGAGAGAGAGAGAGAGAGAGAGAGAGAGAGAGAGCGAGGTGGGACTGGTCATCTCCCCTGCTCATTTTATTCTCGCGAAATATCTTTCTCCGCTCTTCACTGTTTTTTGAAAGAACACTACAGCCCTTTGAAACTACCAGGCAGAAAGAGAGAGAGATTGATTGATTGATTGATTTTTATTATTTGCCATGGCAACGCCTTGGGGCAAACTAAGATATGCAAAAAGTACAAAAAAGATATACAAAAATATACAAAATATGAAGACAAAATAAACAAAATATACAAAATATGAAGGCAAAATAAACAAAATATACAAAATATTAAGACAAAATAAACAAAATATACAAAATATGAAGACAAAGTAAACAAACAATGTACAAAATACAAAATCGTATCGCATTATTGTATCGAAGACATTTCAAAATTGTTGCAAGATAATGGCATGATTTAAGGCCTTCTATCACAATGAATTTATATACACAGGCATAATTTGAGGCAATAATTTTAATGAGAGAGAGAGAGAGAGAGAGACCTAGTAAATTGACGTAATTCCACCCTCATTACAGTCTTACCAAAATGCTCTCCGCAGTGTAAAAAGAGAAAGAAAAATAAAGACTGATAGGAGCATCCAGGAACATCAACGTTAACATCTCTCCCTTCTTTTATATATTCTCATCGTCGTACAGTATAACCAGTAACATCGGATACGCGGGAATCGCGGTTGCTCTTGATGCCACTCTATCGCTGTTCTGTCTTCAAAAAAAAATTGACGTGAATGGCGCGAAGCTGCTATCTACCGTCGAGTAAAATAACCGAGAGAACTATAGCCGAACATCACGAGCTCGGGAAAATAAATAATGGTATATATATATATACTATATATATATATATAGCGAGAAACAAGAAGAGGCAAAAGGCGAAGTGCAAAGCATTTTGTTGGGCGGAGTCGCGAGCGCATTCACCGGCTGCCCTAAGCAAACAGTAGTTGCAAACCGTAATTTTCCGTTCGTATAGGAAACGATCGTTTCGCGGCCTACTACGAGACTATATATATCTGTGTATTGGCGTTTCCGAAGAGCCCTCGAAGCACTTCTAAGGTCGGCGAGCAGAGAGTGAAGATCATCCCGTTGCTATATCTATGACGAGAAGACTATGACGACGTCGACGAGAGCATTATATAGGTTGAAGCTGGAGGGTCAGGTGAAAATTGCCCGGTTGTTTCATGCTGTAGTAGCTGCTGTGATGCTCACGCCGAGGCCGCGAACCAAGTTACTTCATATTTATATATATAAGAAGGTATCTATAGGGAAGAATATGAGCTTCGCTATAACCCTCCCACTCTCTCTCTCTCTCTCGTTCGCTATGTTCTGCGGGGCTGGTTTTATCGACGCAAATTGCTCGAAAAGTATCAGCCAGAGAGAAGAAGAGTATGGAGCTGCGCCACACAGCATCCTCGCACGCCCGGAATCATTTTTCTCACTCTCTAGTCTCTTCGTTCCCTCTCTTCCCTTTCTTTCATTTCTGGGATGCTTACAGTACGCTTTGCACACGTCGTATTGACTGATATCTCGCCCCCATAGACGGTATAGAGGAGCAAATAAATAAAAAGACTCGCCACAAAAGAGAATGATGGTTTGAGGAATAAATTCAAAAATTAATCACGGTTGATCTGATTCCTGATTGTATTAGACTTCTTTTTGTGTGAAAACTCCTTTTGAGTTTCGAAAGTGTAAGACAATCGACGAACGCAAAAATAATGAATATTTCGAGAGTTATCGGGGCAAAATGGAACATCCGATAAAGGAATCGGAAGTTCCACGATAGATTCTTCAACTTGAGAAAGAAAAACATAAAAAATCTCAAACGTACAATTGTGGGAAATGTTTTAACGATCATATAAACGAAATATTTAATAAACCTCCTCGCAACAATGATTTATTTACATTTAATCCCGTTCTTCTCTACAGAGTGATTTACCAACAGTTCGTTTGTACGTTGCGCGCTCGCACGGTTGGTACGTCTAATAAACTCACTTACGATCGATCAATCAATCAGAAAGTTTAAACGAGCGAGCTTCGAGACTGTCGTTGTGGCAAATATATTAACTATACATGTATATCGTTCACGCGAAACTCAACGAGCGCCGATAATTCACTTGTCACAAGTTTTCGGCGTCTCGAGATACCGTAATAAGAGGTGACGAGCAAAACAACAAACGAGAGTTCTCCGCGAGATGCGTGAGAAGTAGATTTTCGTAACGAGTGAGGCCAGGCAGTGGCCAGCGGGAGGGTGCGAATAAAAAGTTACGGAAGAAAATGATGGACATATTAACAAGATCGCGCGAACAATGACGATTCGAGCTTATGGGCGCAAAAGCGAGTGTGAATCTAGAAGGAGCAAGGGCGATGAGGCAAAAATTCAAAGACGTTTCGCGCGCGCAAAACGTTATACAGAGGGGACGAGAGAATTTGCGCGGCGTATATAACGGGCATCTAAGAGGCGTGAGAAAGCAACGCCGTGAGAAATGTTCACGGGCGCGATATTGGCAAGATATAGACACCCGCGCGCGAGAGCTTCTCTCAACCACAGACGAGAGATGAGGAAGACGAGAAAAGACGACTATAATACACTGTATAACGTTGGACTCTCAATGTCGTGCTGCTGGTGATCCGGGAGCAAGGGATATATATATATAATAAACTACTATAAATGCTCACGGTTATACACAAATCGATTACAGAAATTTACGAGACAAATATGAATATAATAAATATGAAAGTTAACGGGCGATTCGTTCGATAGCGTTATATACATGTCCTATATGAATATACGTATAGCGTGTACCGAATTGTGTGTTGCCGAAACTTTCGTCCGGCGTATTTTATAAATAATATTAAATTAAATAAATTTACGATCAAAGTCGTTAATTTATCCCGAGTAGCGATAAGAATATATATATATATATATATATATATATACATATAAGAATCGCAATTCGCCAAATCGTCTTGATCTCAATAATATCGTCACGTCACCTCTATTCCACTTATACGTTCATATATTTCTATATAGTATCTTTATACCTATATTCAAGCTTTGGCAAGTGAGTTTTTATCGGCGAGCTTCCGACCGCGAATCGAATTGCTCGATATCGAATTGAGTCACACAACAGCGCGTACAAGCACCTAAGTGAGTAAATATATATTGCGAGCGTCCACGAAATATCCTATATATTCATTACGTTGCCCATAAATCCCGTCATCCGCCGGATACGCTCGTATACATTCGCGCGGTTGTATAATTCCCGTATCGCTCCCTCAAAATCTCCACGAGAGAAATATCTCTCCTCTCCTCGTACACAATAGTCTCGTGTAAATGCTTGCTATAATTACGAGCTACGAGACTATTAAGCATTTGTTGTAACGATCATCCTCGCGAGGTACATTTTGACATCATTTAATCGGGTGACGCGTCGGCGCGTCCTCGACGACGCCCAATACAATACTTTTCTTCAAACAACATTCAATTTATTTGCCAATAATGTATTCGAATCGTTTAAGGGAGGAAATAGGATTAGACGGTTCAAAAAATCGATTTTTTTTATTTCATAAATTGTTAGTAAAACTAATGAAAAATATGTTCTCAAAATTTTTAATGAAAATTCCGACTCGTTCTATTGTTATAAGCCATTAAAGTGAGTAGTTTCTCAGGTACGGTATTTTTTCAAACGCGTTTTTCTGAAAACGACTTTTTTTGAACTTGCGTACACGCCAGTTTGAAAAGTTTTCAACCAATCGTTTTGAAAATTGGCAGTTACTTTCTTCATAGTGTTGCGCTCTATATGAACCTAAAATCGGAATATTATCATTATTTATAATAATTTTTTTTTGCAAATAAAGTTGTAAAAAAAGGCAAAAAATCATGCTTTTTTGTTTTGACCCTTGTAAAAAATTCAATTTTCTATTTTTTTGATAGCATTTAGGTTCATAGAGAAGAGAGACATATAATAAAGTAAATTCCAACCTCGTTTGATTTCAGATGAAAATTGCGGCTTCCAGAATGTACGCAAAATGCTGAGTCTGATTGTGACCCGCAATATGGGGTCGCCAATATCTTCGGTGTTTTTCAAGGAAATTCTTAACAAATTTTATAGTATATACTTAAATACATGTATAAAGTATTCTCAAAGTTTCAATAAATTATATTCATTTTTTATACTATAAAAAAATTCATGAAAATCATTGAGAAAACGCTGTCCTAACCCTATTTGCTCCCTTAATTCTTACATTTTGTGGCAAATTATCGTGCCGAATATTGCAAATTCTTCGAATAATTCTTCATAAATTGTTAATAAAACTATTGAAAAATATGTTCTAAAAATTTTTAATGAAAATTCCGACTCGTTCTATTGTTATAAGCCATTAAATTGAGTAGTTACTCAGGTACGGTATTTTTTCAAACGCGTTTTTCTGAAAACGACTTTTTTTTAACTTGCGTACACGCTAGTTTGAAAAGTTTTCAACCAATCGTTTTGAAAATTGGCAGTTACTTTCTTCATAGTATTGCGCTCTATATGAACCTAAATTCGGAATATTATCATTATTTAAAATCTTTCTTTTTTTGCAAATAAAGTTGTAAAAAAAGGCAAAAAATCATGCTTTTTTGTTTTGACCCTTGTAAAAAATTCAATTTTCTATTTTTTTTATAGCATTTAGGTTCATAGAGAAGAGAGACATATAATAAAAGTAAATTCCAACCTCGTTTGATTTCAGATGAAAATTGCGGCTTCCAGAATGTACGCAAAATGCTGAGTCTGATGGTGACCCGCAATATGGGGTCGCCAATATCTTCGGTGTTTTTCAAGGAAATTCGTCAAAAATTTTATAGTATATACTTAAATATATGTATAAAATATTCTCAGAGTTTCAATAAATTATATTCATTTTTTATACTATAAAAAAATTGATGAAAATCATTGAGAAAACGCTGTCCTAACCCTATTTCCCCCCTTAATTCTTACATTTTGTGACAAATTATCGTGCCGAATATTGAAAATAATAATCAAATTAGTATGTAAAAAATTGTAAGATCATTTCTAGTTTTTCAATATTTGCTGAATTTTGTGAAAAAAAAAACCAAAAAAAATTGATCTCCCGCAAGGTCTTCAGTTCGAGGAAAATCAAAAGGTGTTTAAATATGCAATAGCTTTTTTTTTTTTCAAAAGCGCACCAACGTTCATAGACGAACCCTCAAAGATAACGATGGAGAATTTATTGACCGATTATCAACTGCACCAAGTTCATCGAAGCCCAGTAACAAGCTACTATATATATATATATATGAAGTAACTATAGAACGTGATACAGAGTACATATTACAATATTACAATATTACATATTACAATAGCATTTAGGTTCATAGAGAAGAGAGACATATAATAAAAGTAAATTCCAACCTCGTTTGATTTCAGATGAAAATTGCGGCTTCCAGAATGTACGCAAAATGCTGAGTCTGATTGTGACCCGCAATATGGGGTCGCCAATATCTTCGGTGTTTTTCAAGGAAATTCGTCAAAAATTTTATAGTATATACTTGAATATATGTATAAAATATTCTCAGAGTTTCAATAAATTATATTCATTTTTTGTACTATAAAAAAATTGATGAAAATCATTGAGAAAACGCTGTCCTAACCCTATTTCCCCCCTAAATTCTTACATTTTGTGACAAATTATCGTGCCGAATATTGAAAATAATAATCAAATTAGTATGTAAAAAATTGTAAGATCATTTCTAGTTTTTCAATATTTGCTGAATTTTGTGAAAAAAAAAACCAAAAAAAATTGATCTCCCGCAAGGTCTTCAGTTCGAGGAAAATCAAAAGGTGTTTAAATATGCAATAGCTTTTTTTTTTTTCAAAAGCGCACGAACGTTCATAGACGAACCCTCAAAGATAACGATGGAGAATTTATTGACCGATTATCAACTGCACCAAGTTCATCGAAGCCCAGTAACAAGCTACTATATATATATATATATATATGAAGTAACTACAGAACGTGATACAGAGTACATATTACAATGGGGTATCATCAAGTACAAGCTTCAGTCCCGATTGGCCCCGTTATTCGACCGAATGGTGATGTATCGTTGCGGCTAGAATAACAACCCGAAACCTACTGTGAGAGGGAGCGCGAGCGCTGTAGAGAAAGATGCGAGGCGAAGCGCGGAGAGGCGAGGGGGGGCATCGTATATTGAGCATCCCTCCGATATAGAATAAGGGACGACACGGAGTCTGCGCGCGAGCGTTATATTGGCATTGTGTCCCCAAATCGAGAGCTTATATCGGGGTGGCTTAGATACATCTATATACCATATAAACTATCATCCCCGGCAGTTAACTCAAATTGCATTAGAAAGGACTTGTACACAGCGTATACACGGGTTATTCCATCACAAAACGACCATCCCTCTATCCTCACAATTTTTTTTATTCAATCTTTCACGATATTCCCTATTATCTTTGTACTCTATGCATCGTCGCGATCGGAAGAATCATTTTCATCAGTAAAAAATTCAAACGATTTTTCAACCATCCCCCCAAAATGTACGGTTTCCCACGGTTACCGCGTTGTTTTTATGTTTTCTCAAGTTAAAAATTGCCCACATTTCAATAATTGATTTTGCAAACCTTTGCCATTGAAAACAATTATCCTTATGACACGACAACTTCACCCGGTAATTTCCTCCGTGACGAGTTTTAATTAACAAGATACCAAAGTGCAGAGATTCAATTGTAGACAAAATTTCAAAAAATTATGCCACACGCGAACGATGAAAAATGTTTTTAAAACTGATTATCCGTTGCTCCACTTGGGTGATGGGTATGAAAAAATTCAGAAACGAATACAAAATTTGTCGGGTTAGAGACTGGTTGATTTGACATTGATTGACCCGTACGGACAAGAGAAACAGCTCTTTCACCGAGATCACCGGGGTGGGCGTATTGTGTCGTTGAGGGGTAGCGAGCCGCGACACCCCCGCTGTTTTCACCAACCCCTCGTGTTGTATACAGAACGATGTGTGTATAGGACATAGTGGATAGCGTACTTATAACATTGCCACTGGTGATCGACGCAATATATATATGTATAGAGATTGTGGATAATGTACATTAGTACACATCACGTATACAATCCATAAATATATATATATATTATCGATACGTGCGCGTTCACCCACACAATAATGCTTGCCTGGTGCTTATGGGGAAGTGGGTAATTCGGGTTATAGCTCCTGTATTCGAGCGATCGGCCGATCTATTTGTTTAATAGGGGGTTATTGTGTTAGCCAATGGAGAGCTGACGAGGGGGAGATGAAAGCCTCTTCGAATTGAAATCAAATGACGCGTGACGCCCTATCACGAGCTCGGGATATATATGGCATGTCGAAGAATCATTTTATTTCAAAGTGATTCGAAATTTTTGTTTTTGGTTTTTAAACAAATTTTTCAGTCTTTACTCAATCAGGTCGAAAATTTTTACTGATGGTTCACCAACTACACTGAATCTTTGTCGAAGGCACAAGTGAACAATGTGAAAACGTCAAAATAACTCGCTAGTCTATTTATAATTGAAGAGTAGAAACCGTTATTTTTATATAACACACATTTTGCATATACGTGAAATTTTCTTTCTCTTTTTTTAATCAACAATTGGACACGGGACGCCAAATTGTTTCTTTCAGCCTTTTTTCTTTTAATATTCGATTAAAGTTGATTTGGCGATCGCCAACGAAGTTCACAGTTGACACCCGACCGGACCCTTTGGGGTCGATAATAAATCTCGTGCGTATACGATCGCGATTCGTTGGGTTTCGCGACGATCGAAATGAAACGATCGCAATGACGCGTAAGCCACGTGTGACCGATTCCCCGAGAATTTCTAAATTATTTTTCGATCCGCAATAATTTAGACGAATGATCAGCGATCATTCAATGTAATGCGATGCGCATGGGATGATACTAATTCTAAAAGTACTCGTTTTGACTTGAATTTACGAAAATGTTGCGAAACAACGAAAAACGATACACGTACGAGGTCTGTTCAAAAAGTATCGCGAATTTTGAATTTCCGCGGGCTACGTATATTCGATTTTCGTATTTTTTGTGGCGTTAGGTTGGTACTCGTGTCCCTCACTTATGCTGAAAAAAATCGGTCATTTTGAATGTTTAGTTAATTGTTGACAGCTGTTTTGGTTTGACGTGTTTTGGCTTGTCTTCGATTTTTGCCTATTCCAAAAAATGGATCAAAGAATGCGCTGGAAAACTTAATTTAAGATTGTACCGGTGATGACGAGGTACGAAAAGCCACGAGAGTCACCGAAAATCGCCATCGTTTCCTCTCGACGATTTTCGTGGATTCTCGGTCTCACGTTTAGTAGTATCTCGCGGACACCACAAGAGAGTTATCATCGATCCGCCGTAGCGATCGCAAGCTCGGGCAAGACGCGATTGCCAGTCTTATATTTATATACGTATTTTCATCCAACGCTGAATAACTATCATCGATCATATTATCGTCGGTTCAGCGTTGCTGTTCTCGAGCCTTAAAAGGATAAAGCATCAATCGCCAGAGAAAAAACCCAGATCCGGTTCAACATCATCATTTCTGCGGATTGACATCGATTCCATAGAAAAAGCTAAGTCCGAACATTTGTTTAATTGTACGCGTTCATGCGGGATTGCGATCATCAAGCTGCGGTGGATATATTTCTTTAAAATCACAGTTTATATCAAATTTAATTTCTGAAATGAGAATGGCAAACACGTCTACCTGTACATAATGTTTGACCAATTTTATATCATTCTACCAGATATCATTGTAATTATAATAATCATCTTGTGCATTGTTCATACTCGGGAAAACTTTGTGGGTGAATACATAATAATTCGAACTGCGATATCGATGATGATTACGACGCTCTTTGTCATATATACACAACAATATATTGTGTTCGAAATATCAATTTTTATTAAATCGCGATCTGAAGATTCTCGAGTATAATTTCATATAATTTTTGTTTAACGAATTATTTCATTCCCTAATGACCATAAAATAATATACAACCTTTCAAATTGATACAATAAATAAGTAACGAATTTTAAATAAAAATAAAATATAAAAGATTCATTACAAGAATCTGTATCAAATTTTGTGTGAAAAACAAAATTAAGTGCGCGGACGCATTTCAAATGTTGACTGTGGCATATGGTGAAGCTACCTTGGACCAAAGCAACGTTTATCGGCGGTACAAAATGTTCTCAGAGGGCCGAGAAGATGCGAACAACGAAATGCGTTCCGGACGCCCGAGCACATCAACAACAGACGAAAATATTGATGAAGCGAAGAAAATAATATTGGCCAATCGTCGAAACACCGTTAAAGAAGTTGCTGAGAAACTAAACATATCGATTGTCTCGTGCCATTCGATTTTTAGCAATGATTTGGGCATGAGACGGCTCGCCGTGAAATTCGCGCCAAAATTGCTCAATTTCAAACAAAAACAGTGTCGCGTTAACGTTGCTAAGGAGCTGTTGGACTCGGTCCGCGACGACCCAAATTTGCTCCAGGGGGTCACAACTGGTGACGAATCATGGGTTTATGGTTATGACGTGGAAACCAAAGCTCGATCATCGCGATGGGAGCTGCTTTTTTGGAATAGGCAAAAATCGAAGACAAGCCAAAACACGTCTAACCAAAACAGCTGTCAACAATTAACTAAACATTCAAAATGGCCGATTTTTTCAGCATAAGTGAGGGACACGAGTACCAACCTAACGCCACAAAAAAATCGAAAATCGAATATACGTAGCCCGCGGAAATTCAAAATTCGCGATACTTTTTTAACAGACTTCGTATATTGTATTCAATGATGGTGATGCGTGTAAAAAAATATTAAAAATAAAACGTCGATCATTAGGAAAGATGACGCAAAGTTTTTGCATTCTTGCAACAATGTAAACCGTTTCCCTCTGCGCGATCATGTGTAATTTGCCTGTAAGTATGACGATACGAAAATACAGACGAGAGAACGTCAGAGTTCATCGTTCACGACCGGGACCGATAAAGCTTAATTAATCGCGAACCGCGCAATCTCGAGCACATATTACGTCATAAATTTGACACATACATACATATAATTCGTGATTATTCGAAATATGCACCCCTGTGCTTTTCCCTCTTTTTATTGCTCCTTAAAATAGCACTTGCCTTTCTTCAGCGCCAATTGTTCATTTATCGTTGAAAAGAAAAATAATCCATCTTCCGTAATCATGAATTTCAATACCACATTGCATGTTAAAACGGAAGCCAATGGGAAAAATCAAGAACAAAATGGTGTCTCGTAAAACGAAAAATCAAAGAACGAAAATGATATGATATGCTGCATGGATATTCGCGGTGGAGGATTGTCGTTTATTCATACCGTAACGGGGGTAGCGATAAAAAGTTTGTGACATTCTCCATATACGGTGCTCTCTTCTTTATATTTCTTACATTCATAGCGACCAAACGCTCTCGTACCCGTTTTTCTCTGTGTCGTTCCACCCAGTTGGCCACCTATCGCCCTCCGGAAAAATGACAGTGCATAAATCGTAACCCCGGAATAAAGAATACGAGAGAAGAAGGAGATGGGCGAAAGAAGAAAGAAAAAAAAAAGAAAATAAAAGAGCGAATAACGTTATATTCGTGCACTCGCTTTGGAGTCCTCTCCAAACCCCTGCCCGTTTCTCCGGCATATTTTCCTTTTTCTTGTTACCCCCGAGACGCGACCTCACGGAAGTGAAGATGAGGACACGACGACACTGCCACAGACACAACCGTAGTGCGAGAAGCTCCCGGAGAGAAATCGCTCTGCATATTGTGTGAAATTGATCTTTTTTTTTTATATTCCTCCTTTTATTTTTCTCCTATATACCGTTCATATTTATCTACTGTATACATGGAAACTTTGAATTGATCTATGATCTTTCTGATTGTCGAAATTTCGAGAAAATTGGCCACCCCGTCGCTTCTCGTTACGAGTCCCTGAATTAGGCTGTCGAAAATAGACCTACGAGTGGAATGGACATATTTATTCGTCTATTTTACGAGAAATATTCGAGGAAACGTCACCAAATCGTAGCAGACCGATTCATTTTCAACGTTTTTTTTCCTTTCGCTCCTCCACTCATTCGTTCACCGCTCGTGTGTTTTTTTCTTCTCTATATTCGGGAAATTCTCTCGTTATATACGAGCTGTACAAGAGTAATGATTTTTTTAGTCCGAGAGGACAGCAGCAAGGGGATTCATGATCAAGAGGAATGAGATTGGGGAGAGGGACGCGAGCTTTTCGTTCTCTGATCTAGCGCGAAGGCCTCCGATACGTTTGCACTGTAAACATAAGAACTCGCGGACGGAGCCTATGTCGGGAGCGATATGTTATTTCAAGGGGTTCGAAAGGGCTCTCATCAAAAGTGATATTAAAAATATATATCTATATCGATCATATACACTGTAAGAGATAGTGTACGTTGAATGGGAAAATATATAATATAGGATAGGAGGATACTGTATAGAATATATTGGTCTTTCGATCATTTCATTCATTTATCTATCCAGGTGTGAAAACTATCTAAAATAATTTTTACAAATCGATAATGAAAACATCGTCTCCGATCGCACTGTACGTTTGAACATTGACAAAAAACGTGTACTATATTTCGAAATGCGAGTGCCCGGTAACGGAGAAGGGCCGGTGACGCTTGTGTAAACTTCAAAAAGAACGACCGCGACGACTTTGCGAGCGGAAAAAAAAATTAAAGCGAAGAAAGAAATGGTATTTAACAGATGTCGAATACCCTCGAGAAATAACTCCGAGGGTTTTGTTCGTTCGCTCGTTTTTTCTCCACTTCACACTTTTCACAAAATTCATCTGTGAACAACACTGTATATACGAGCGGCACGCGCACGCCCTAATTCGAAACAGATTTCGCGGCATACTTTCTACCCCCAATAGAGAGTAGGCACATAAATTTAGCGGCCACTTAGCCGAAGCGTTGAAGAGAAGCCGCCTCATTGACTTTCTCCGATATCTTCTTATCGTAGGGACTTTTCTTTCCCTCGAAATAATAACGAAAAAATTACGTGTGCAGGTTTTTTCGGCGATAATACTTTTATCACACGCGGCATCATTTATGGTTCACGCGCTTGGGGGGACACGCCTTCGTGGAAAAAATTATGGGAAACATAACCGAGGGCCCACCCTGCACGAAGAGATATCGAGAAATAAAATTGTTATTAAGGAAATTTACGAAATATCGAGAAAAACAAAGTTTCTGGTTTTCTGAAAACCATTTGGGGAGGGATAATAAAAGAGGGGATTCGGATTTAAAAAAAAAACGACAGCCTAAACAAAGTAGCGGTGACCTGTAGAGCTAAAACCGTAAAGTCGTTAAAATCTGCCTGACTAACGATCGCGAGATTCGTACGATAAACTCTCGCGTTGATACTCATCAACAAATTCATAAAGGAGGTTCGTATACAAAGTGCCCACTTAAATTCCTCGTAGGAACCGAAACGATAAAACGAAAAATCATAACACGAAAAACGATGAAGTGCCAATTTTTTACCGGTTGTATACGCTATCTCGGGTAAAGCTCGACGATGATAGAGGCAAAGCTTTAGACTCGCGCTAAGGCAAACACGCTTTTTTCGAAAACGGAGAGACCCTTATGAATTCCTCACATCTGTAATATATCTACCATGGAAACGTTCAAGAAGTGCGCAAGTACTATTTTGGAATGCTCGAACGTTTTACAGGCAGAAGCGTAAGTGGAAGTCTCGACACGTCGTAGCGATCGACGTTACATAGTACACAGAGAGACAGAGAAAGAGAGAGAGAGAGAGAGAGAGAGAGAGAGAGAGAGAGAGAGAGAGAGAGAGAGAGAGAGAGAGAGAGAGAGAGAGAGAGTGAAAGAAGACGCTACCGATGACTGACGTCTCACGTGTTTATTTTTTTTCTGTTTTTTTTTCCATCACAAACCGCTCCGCAACATTACGAAGTGGTTCGAAACGATGCGAAGTTGTTCGAGGAGCGTAAGTACGCTGGGCGCATGCGCGATACAACCTTGTAGCGATAAGCGCGCGCACTCGCCAATTCAGCGCCATAAGCAACGACGTGCTCTAACCACAGCGCGCAGAAACGGATCGCGCGGAAACCGGCAGCAGCAGTTACACCAGCAATTCGTAATAGTTTGTTTACACGGCTGAACGATAAAAAGCCTCGTTATCTTTGAAAGCGAGCAAGAGAATAAATTTTCTCTCGAGCTCTTCGATGGGTCGGTATACAGGAAGGCAAAAGCCCACCTCTTTCGAGAATTGACGGTAAACGACGCGGTTTTGCCGCGTCTTAACCGTGGCCTCAACATCAAGATTCTAAGGAGTCGAAGCGAGAATCATCTCCACAAATTTATATGCACTACTGCCTATATGCCCTGACGAAACTTCCGACGCGAAACAGTTTGAGTTTTTCTCGCTTCGAGATCTTTCTTCTCCTGTTTACGTTTTAACTTTATGGCGGCTGATTCGATGATTGAAGCATGCGCGCTTCGTGGGTTTATCTTTTTGTCTTCCATGCGTTACCGATACTTTTTTCTTTTTTTCATCTACCCAGCTTCCGAACCCTCCAAGACTGCTTATATCTTTATAGTAGCTCCCGCAGACACAAAAGAGTTTCTTTTCGAATTTCCGTGGCCGTTGATTATCTAGTCGATTGCTGCGCTACTTGCTTGTGCTCTTGTAAATCACCGGGTTGTTGACTATTGGATTTATTCAATACCGATACTGAGAATTAGCCAATAAAGAAATGACGGTTACAAAAAGCAATCGACATCGATAGCACCGGAGAGTCGGCTGAGAGTTAACATAAACATGAACAGAGATTTCTTGGGAAGAAAGAAGTGAGCCTTCTTTCTTTATGTGACGAATATGCTTTTGGTCTTTGTGACCAGCCCTTTAGTCTTCTGAAGTATTCCAGAGAGTTCAGACAGATCTTCCTCGCGTGTCGTGAAATAAAATTCAAGTTAACATATAATTCACTGCGTTTTACATTATTTATCTACTCATTCCCAATATTGACGCATTTAAGTGTGTGTGTTCTCTCGACCCGGCAATAAATAGTTACCGATTGTCTCTAGCGTGAATCTGTCTTTAACTTTGCGATCTTTCGTTTGTCGTGTAGCTCGTCAATATTCTGCCGAATTTCCTACCAAAGCTATCTTAACGTCGTGGAAAAAAACTCAATTTACAACGAGCACGGTTTCGTGACAACCGATGATCGTTGCCGTCCTAATTCGATTTCAGAATTTGCTTTATCCAATACTCGAATTCACTTACGAGATTTATTTATCCATGTTCCATTTCTCCTTTCCTAAACCCACAATCATCAAACTGAAACGATGGAACTGTTCGCATCAAAATTACTACGCGACCTCTCTCGAGAAAAAACGTCGACGAACAGCTCGCACCTTTGGCAAAAGTCGTCCAATCGTCTCGGCATCTGTAACTCTCGCGATGCACAAAACGATGGGGCGAGAGCGTTGAACAAAAATAAAAAATAATAAAAAAAAACACATATTCTAATACGGGGCGCGTTCGCTCGTGGCACGGTCTTCTTGTGTTATATATACATGTACATATATGTATACTTTAGTGCTCAATATACGAAAATGCACCATATATATACTGTAGCATGGAGGAGGGAGAGAGAGAGAGAGAGAGAGGGAACGCGCGAGATTTAACAAGGGTCTGACAGGCTCGTTGCCGTTGTTATTTATCGGTTATGTCGGCGCGCATCTCTCTCCCATCTCTCGACGAGCGAGAGGGAGAATAAGCTCGCGTTGCTTTTCTCCTTCAAAAGCGTCCACTCTTTTGATTCCGTCTCGCCTTTCCTCATCCACTACCATGTTGTTCTCTCTCGTATTCTCCTCTCCTGTATACACGAAGAGAACGACGTACAGCGTGTGCACAGCTCGGCGCGTTGCAGTAAACCTGGGGCACACACTGCCCATGTACTCACACAAAGATATTATCAACTGTTCGCAAACAAAATGGCGTAATCCCTGTCTCTTCGTTCGTTATGCCTCGAGGGTTGTGTCCTTTTGTTTGCTAACATTCGATATATGTACACGGTGATTCCATACCGTACCTACTGTACACGTGAGAGACGGAAGAGAGAGAGAGAGAATGAGAAACAAACGAAAAATCGGTAGTAAGTGCTCGGCAAGTGTTCAAGAAGGGCGGGTAAGAACGCGTTCACTCTCGCGGATGATAGGTCGCGTTACCACATCTCGCGTATATGAATGTGGGGGGGTAGTTGGTATTGGTGGTAAAATTTGAGGTTGTATGCTCTCGACGACGACCCTGATGTTGGTAATGGTGGCGTTGGAATTACACACTCGTAATTCTCCTCTCGTATATACAAACGTGCGCGGTTGGGTGAATATAGTATGGCGAGATGGTGATGGTAGAGCCGACGAACGGTGGTTCTTCCTCTTATTCAATGCGCTGAATCTATATATTCTATATAGTTCAAAGTATACGTACATACACACTCTCTCCGATACTTACGACGAGGTGGGGTGGCTCTCGCTTAGCGCTAGCACGTGTTAAAAACATAACCACTTACTCGAGTGGGCTTATTCCGTGGGAGGAAGATGGAGTCTTTATTTATCGCGGAGCTCCTCCTACACGAGCCACGAGAGACAGTGCATATATACCACGTACGTATAGCCATCCAAACGCTAGATAGAGGGAGAGAGAGAGAGAGAGAGAGACTCGGACGGATAATTTCTACCATACGTGATGCTCGAGACTATACCAGTTCCCTCTGCTAACGTCGAATGTTATGCTTGTCCAGTGGAACTATTATCACCAGCATGCTCGGCACAATTTCTAGTCCAACTCCAGGACTCTACTTTATTCGTTTCGAGGCACTAAAACCGCTGCTAACCCCAGCCATACACGCCCCGGGACCTCCAATCTACGCTATCAACCTTCACCGTTGCCGGTAAAACTACTCGGCCCTCTCTTTGTCGAAAACATAGCCACGTGGGTTAACGCATACCGTCAAGCAAATGCGGTTTACTGTACATATATGGCGTGACTATATCAACCGCTCGTTTGCTTATCTCTCGAGGGCCAAATCTAGCCTGGTATCCTATACGCCATACGTTATAATACATATGCGTGTTTCTCGAACAAAGATTCGCACACGACGGAGTTAAGGATGCTCTCGTCGTACAGTCGTCGTCAAAAATATATTACACTTGTCACAAATATTTCCTACATTATTTTTGTGACAAGGCTCCATTGTCACATTCATTTTATTTGTCCAAAGGTCATCCGTAAATCCGCTGATGCAAGATTTGAATGTCGTGTCTATTATTTGAAAATTCAATAGTTTATAATTCGGTAAGTTTCTTTGTTGACAAAAAATGTATTAGCGTTAAGATCGCGTCAAAGGTTTGGTCATTAGAATCACAGGTAACTAAACCACCTACTTGGGAAATTGCAATGAACTGGGCAGTCTCTATGAAAATTGACCGTCATTTATCCTTTTCAATGACAAAACGAAACGAAAGATTTTCGAAACGATGTTCAAGGGGGAAAATAGGGTTAGACGGATCAAAAAATCGATTCTTTTTTGTTTCGTAAATTTTTAGTAAAACTATTGAAAAATATGTTCCCAAAATTTTAAATGAAAATTCCGACTCGTTCTATTGTTATAAGCCATTAAGGGGGGAAATAGGGTTAGGACAGCATTTTCTCAATGATTTTCATGAATTTTTTTATAGTATAAAAAATAAATATAATTTATTGAAACTTTGAGAATATTTTATACATATATTTAACTATATACTATAAAATTTTTGAAGAATTTCCTTGAAAAACACCAAAAAAATTTTTGACTGCCTTGACTTTGTTTTTCTTGGTACTAATTTTTTCAAACGCGTTTTTCTGAAAACGACTTTTTTTGAACTTGCGTACACGCTAGTTCGAAAAGTTTTCAACCAATCGTTTTGAAAATTGGCAGTTACTTTCTTCATAGTATTGCGCTCTATATGAACCTAAAATCGGGATATTATCATTATTTAAAATAATTTTTTTGTTGCAAATAAAGTTGTAAAAAATGGCAAAAAATCATGCTTTTTTGTTTTGACGCCTGTAAAAAATTCAATTTTCTATTTTTTTTATAGCATTTAGGTTCATATAGAAGAGAGACATATAATGAAAGTAAATTCCAACCGCGTTTGATTTCAGATGAAAATTGCGGCTTCCAGAATGTACGCAAAATGCTGAGTCTGATTGTGACCTGCAATATGGGGTCGCTAATATCGTCGGTGTTTTTCGAGGAAATTCTTCAAAAATTTTATAATATATACTTAAATATATGTATAAAATATTCTTAAAGTTTCAATAAATTATATTAATTTTTTATACTATAAAAAAATTCATGAATATCATTGAGAAAACGCTGTCCTAACCCTATTTCCCCCCTTAAAAGCATTTTGGATGCGCCTGTACGGCGAGTAACGTCCTTAACCACCGGTTTTAATTTGGTGGTTGAGCGTTGGCGAACGAAGAAATCGATTCCGCGAGGTAGAGAGAAAACCGCGAGAGTCACGTGAGACTTGACTTACGGTACCTAATGAGGTTTTGATTTACTTCCACTGTACGTATAACCGCTGTACACCAAAGTTATTCAATGTGTAACAATGAACGAACCGACTGCGGAGGTCAACATAGCAGCATAGCAATCAACGTTGGATTTATCGCGCGCTTCGCTTCACCTCTTTTCGTTCTATGTGAATACGAAATCTGCATGATCCAATTCATATCTCCATAATGTACGAAGATTTTCGCGAAGGAAACAAAGACCTGTTTGTTCGACACGCCGTGTTATTTTAAAGTGTACAATATATATACATATATTGTACACTTTGTATATATACGCATCTACCACCGTGTAACTTGGTGTTATTACCGAGGAGTAGCCCCGTGGCAGCAAACACACAGTTATTTGCCCGGCATGCTAAGTCAACCGTTCAATTTTATCTCTCTCGCTCTCTCGGACTCAAACATCCCCCCGTGGTTATTTAGTCACGAGTAGTTACCCGAGGTTTTACACGAGTCAACTACACTACTGGTATTACTCCAAGGTTATTTACCGATAATATATATAGTCGCGGAGTTTCGACAGAACTTTGACCTAAGTTTTCGTAACGGAGCTTTGTTGATTTTCAGGCTGGCTCCATAATTGATAATGATTCGCGATAGGATTTGCATGTTATAATGGGAGTATATGAATTCATTGACTCGCATCTTTTACAGGGTGTTATGTATCGTGTTGTGTCACTGAGCGAGCACAACCGTACAGAATTGAGGGAAAACCCACGGATAAAGTATAACATCCACATCGAGGGGTCTCCCGGTTCGAGTCGATCCTCCAAAATAGCAGTTAACGCCACGAGGACAGATTTACCACGGGTATAGTCCGCGGGGACCTGTCCCCGTGACTGAGCGCTCCCCCGGGTGCGCGTACGCTCATACATGCGAATTGAGAAAATTTACCATCGTGCTCTGGTGTTATGTGTGATATAGATGGTTTTGCCTCTCGCATATAGCACATGACATTGAGAGAAAGAGAGAAAGAGCAATGGAGAACGTGTAGCGTCGAGCGAATCTGTTGGCCGACCCGGAGGGACGTGCCGGACCAAAGTGTATACATGTGGTACGAGGACGCCGTCGAGCGGGGGCACTGTGATCGCTCCGCGGCAGAATAACGAGCGCCATCATCAGATTCTCTCAACCGTCGTGTCCCCGACGCGGTACATCGTCCTCGTTATGCTTTTAATCGTTTTTCATCAACTTGTTGTTATGAAACTCGCGCTTTTACACGGCTCAGAGAACAATTCGACGCTTCCAAAGCCGATCTACATTCAACGCGACGATAGAGCAAATTAATCATAGATGATTAACGTGATCAAATTCTCCGGAACAATCGGCAAGATGGATATCGATAATTGCGTAAATGATGGATTGAAAAATACGCGCGTCATTTTTTTTTTCTGTTCCATCGGAAAATCCGTTAAGAATAGATGAAATCGCGTAGTGATTGGGGTTGCGTTGCTTTCACGAATTTATCACGAATCTGGATCGACGTTGAGATATCGGTAGAATTGACTCTTGGTAAATTGCCGGGGGAGGGAAAAAATAAAAATAAAGCAACAGAGTCGCAGTCTCAGTTAGAATTCGAAGAAGCGCGTTTTCGAATTGAATTCGTATACGTACGAACAATATATCTATATAGTTTCGCTTATACACGAGACACCCCAAACGGGACAGATAACACAGCGAGAGCCTCGTAAAAAATGGTTAACAAGAGAGAAGGTAGATTCTATCTGGATAGAATTATGTCTTTATTAGGTGGGATCGGTGCCCGATGACTGTAACGGTTTTATCCCGCGACCAGAGAGAGAAAGGGAGAGGGAGAAAGAGAGAGAGGGAGAAGAGAGAGCCGCAGGTGTCCCCGCGGACTGGGAGGATGTATATATATCCCTTTCTGCTAGTCTCTGCAAGGAAGAGAAGAATCTCCCTCTCGGAGAAGGAACAAAGGGACGAGAAAGGAAAACGAAGAGAGGAAACTTCGAGGGTGTGAGCAACTAAATATTATATACACGTTTGCCATGGCAAAATTGTGTTGTGTAAGTTCGAGATTTCACATTATTCACTTGTTTGCCGCGTGTGACCTGTCTCTCTCTCTCTCTCTTTCTCCTTCCACAGTTAATTCTTTGGCTTCAGAACCCTCACGAGGGCAGAGAGATCTCGAGGTTAAGATCACGATCGAGCGATCGGAGAGAAGAAACCGAGGGTTAGTATAGACACAAGGAGAAGGAGAAACAAGAGAAGAACCTTTCTCTTTCTCTTTCGAGCTGGTGCAAATGCTCTTTCTCTGTGTTGCACTTGTATTTGTCTCACGTCCCATCCCTCCCCCCTCGCGCTCCGATACTTTTCACCGTAAATCTTGGCTTTTTCACGCTTACCGTTATTTCTTCGTGCCTCCGGTTAGGACCCACTAATGTTACTGCGCCCTAATGCTGTGCTGTACTATGCGTAACATATAATATGTGGCATAAGACGAACACTGGTCCTTTCTCGGAAAGGAGCGTTTTCGTGAAGACACACAGTTATCGAGAAAACAAGAGATAATGAAGAGCGATAAAGTGACGTTACTAGAATAAACAACAAAAAGAGATGAGAATTTAAGAATAGGATACGGCAAAACGAAATACCTAAATATACGTATAAGCGAGAATAAAAGCGGATATAATCGTTTAAAATACAGTTGATACGTGATGAGATTTTTTAAACGACTTTAAAAAAAACACATTTAGTTCCTCAGTGTGGTTTGCCTGTATCCCGTAGGATCGAACAGACTCTGAAGTTTCTCGGAAACGAAAACTAACGTTATCGCGAGGCATCATCGTGAAAAAGTGATCAATGGTTATGGTGGTATATTTTTTTATAATCCAACACTTGAGAGGGTAAATGAAATTGAAAAATTAGTACTACAATAAAATATTCCATATTTCTTGTATTTATTGGAAATACCAATTGGATCTAATAAAAAAAAATGAAAATGTTCAACTCCCACGAAATTAATTATTGTCCACTTATCTTCTCGAAGAATTTGCGAAAAAAAATCTCTTTTCCGGCACGAGTCAACTGTAACGTCGTTCTCTCTTCACGGGATACTTGACGAATGACTCTCTTAACGTTCCGAATAACAGGGTTTCGGCTATTGAATATGTGGCATTGTTGCCAAGACATGGTGGCAGTTCGAGGCCTTGCAGGAGGTCCACAAATAACTAGAGTCCTCGAAATAGCAATTCTCTTTCTCTCTCTCTCTCTCCCCTCCCCCACACCCTGTACAATTCCCATTGTATTGCGCGGTCCAGAAGATTTTTCAAATATCGCGCATGTGGCTGCTGGACACAAGCTTTTAACGCTTCAGCTTAATGTTCGAGGGAGAATAATCGAGGAACAGGAAATACCGCGTAAGAGATCCCGTTACAGAAGGTATATGGGACGAAGAGAATTTTCGAATGAATTCTTTCAGTTTCCCGTACGCTTATAAAATGTACGTTTATAATTTATATTTATGATTTGAATGAAACACGAAATGTAATACATTTAAGTTTTATTTTTAATTGAACTCCGGCGCCCCACGATCGTTTTGTAATGCAATTCTTTATTTTCTCCTTCTCATTATCATCGTTATTATGAGCTGTTAAACGATTATTTCACGTATACTGTACATATAACGAAAACGATAAGTTCGGTCATTGACGTATTGCCTTCTGCATATATCGATTGCTGTTACAAGTTGAATTGCCCACAGACTCTCGTATACATTTATTATTTCGCATAAGCGAGTATCACGTATATATACATATATATATAGGCAAGATCAGAGATGGCAAAAGAGTAATGGCTCCTGCCAAGAAACGAGCAACGCAACACGCCTGGGCGCGTTAAAGAATAACGTATCGAAATTCACCTCCGGCTAATAACCGAAATTCCGCGCTGCCTAATCGAAATCATTCCCCGTGCGTGTGTGTGCGCGTTTCGCCAACATCAACGGTTTAATAACTAATCGAAATTTTACGAGCTTTTATCTCGTATATAGTACCGAGAGGAATCGACGTGATAGAGACCGGACACGATGTCTATAATATCGATTCATCATTGTGGCCATTGGATGCTCCGATGGACAAAATCTTTCGAAATTTATTGACTCTCGTGCCCATTGGCATTGTACACCAATAAGTGCAGTTGGATGTTAAACGAGGCGTCACGGTTAGCCATTATACGTATATAATGCTTCGGATAGCCACGTGTAACATTACTTCTCACAACCCCAATGTATCCTATATATATATGGTCCTGCCATTATTTCTCTTATTTATTTCATCTTGTAATTTCTCGAATTAATCGAATCGGCCAATTGACGTGATAAATATTTACCAGACCCCCCCATTATTAGTGCCTTTTTTTCAGGTATTTTTTTCAATTTTGTACCCCTGTCAATTTTTTCCTTTCGTCTGTTACTCCCATTTTCATTTTTTGAGGCCATTTCGGAATGTTGTCCTCAGACACTCGTTCCTAATTCACCGCTGTATCGAAATTTGCATCAAGGCACAGTAAAATTGTGGAAAACCTCGCCAATACAGGCAAATTTTACCGAGTTTCATTATTGTATTACAATCAGAAACTTAGAATAGCGTTCGAACCAGTGCATATCTAAGCTATCGTTTGTCCTACTATTGATCGCGGTTAATATAACTTAATTCTTAATGAAACTAATGAAATTCCGACTCACGCGTGTTTCGCGGTTTTTTTTTCGTTAAATTCATTAATTTGGTATTGCATAATACATCAACTTTTGACTTTGATCGATCTATACAATTTAGACTGTACGATATTTTCTAATTATCCGTCATCACTCTCGGTTGTCCAAAATTCTGATGGGGTCTGACGGACCCCAGTGTTTTTATTATTGACCGAAGGATTATCGCGCGGGACGAGAAAGTATCTTGCGACATTTTCGTTTCTCGGCGAATGAAAAACGTCATTAAAGTCCTAGCTCAAGAAAAAAAATTTACAAATTTATCTCATGGTATACTTGTAGAGGTAATAATTTTGAAAAATATTCTTTTCGTGTCTCTATAAGGGATGTTCATTTAGTATCGAACATCAGTTCATTGTGGGATCTTTAAGGCCGCCGTCCCGTGTGAAGGCTCTTTTTTTACGCTTTCTTTAGGAATTTCTTTTGGCGAACTAAATAAAGATACAACTGCGAAATTTTTACCACATGTTTATTCACATTTTGAGCACACTTTACAATTTTTTTCAGCACGAAATCGTCGCTCGTTGCTGAGGTACACGGCAATTTAGCTAGGCATTTGCAAAAAAACGGTTACCACGATTACGAGCGTTCTGCTTACTAGGATTATCGAAAAATATTGAAAAGTTTTTTTTTGTCGTGCTGAAGAAGTCGTGAAAAAAAATCAAAATTGACGATAAGAGTTCAACAAGTTGTCAAAAATTGACTTTTCAAAATTTTTTGATAATCCTAGTTCCAAGGCTAGTTAAAACTTCACGGCTTAAAATACCGTTTGATTTTTTTGTTTCAGATAAGCAGAACGCCCGCAACCGTGTTAACTGTTTTTTGAAAATGAGTGGCTAAGTTGCCGTGTACCTCAGCAATGAGCGACGATTTCGTGCTGAAAAAAAATTGTAAAGTGTGCTCAAAATATGAATAAATATGCGGTAAAAATTTTGCAGCTGCATCTCTATTTAGTTTGCGCAAAAAAAATTCCCAAAAAAGCGTAAAAAAGAGCCTTCGGACGAGATAACGGTCTTAATTCATCTTTTCATCGTTTTTCATCGTCGCATCTCTTTTTAATTCAATGTGTGCGAGAGAGACGAAATGATCAAAAGATGAATTAAAGAAAGCATCCTATTATTCGTCACGTGTGTAATGAAATTGAGAAAAAAAAATTCATGCCCACGTACTTTGTACAGTTTATTCGTAAAATTCATATATATATATTCGCGTACATTCGCCAGAAATATAAATGTATACGCAAACATATATATTTATATAACAGCGGGGTCAGAGGCGGAAAAAAAAGCTCGTGTTCTGTTTAATGGTTGCACGTTTTACGATATCTAAATTAATATAAATCATCATTTTTCGGCTTATACAATCGCCAACGAGGGGGGAAATTATAACGTCGCGATGTTTCTTAATGGAGAACGAGATAAGATCACCCCGCTATATGAGAACGCGAGCGAGTTGCCCTACGTGTACATCATACACGCTGAAACCGATGTACGTCGTGCGTGACACTCTCTTTTATATACGCGCACGTTTTTTTTTCTCTTCTTTCCTCTTTATTCTTCTCTCCCACACACATACACATATTATGGGTACAGGATTACGTTTCTCTGACGATAAATCTCTGGATAAGGAAACCGATTGTCGTCAAAAGTCTCTCACGCATGCGTTTATTGTTTTTCTCGTTGTTTTTAAACTTTTAATGCTGATGATAAAATGAACTTTTTCTGAAGCAATTTTTTCGAATCTATGAATCCATTGGATTGTGATGTCGATGGTGCTACAGAATTAGGTACCAGTTACTACGTCACTGCTCTATTTGAAGAATCTTTTTTTTTTTTATATATAGTAGGGTGGGTCAAATAAAATTACTAATTTTTTTTTCCTCGATATAATGAAAAATATATTGTTTGGCATCTCAAAAAAACCCTCTGCAAGTATGAGCCCTTCATATTTAAATTAAGAGGTCTCTCATCGCGAATTTTCATTTCCCATTTAAATAACATGGAAACATTTTTTTTTTTATTTTGAAATTTTATTAGACTTAACCCGTTGATGTTAGGAGAGTCTTTTAGCACATTTTTGTAGAACATTGGATGCTCTACAAAAAAGCTCTCTTGTCTCTAATCGATAAAAATAACCGTATAAAAAATAATCGGTGATAATTAGCTCTGGATTCTACTTATTTCGTTTATTAGTATATAAATTTCAGATTTAAAAAAATTTTAGTTATCAATATGAATAAATATACTACTAATTTATTACTAATATACTAATATACTACTAATATATTACTAATATACTAATATACTACTAATGTATTACTAATTGTTTTCAAAAAAATATGAGGAAATCCAGAGGTAATTATCACCGATTATTTTTTGTACGGTTACTTTTATCGATTAGACACAAGAGAGCTTTTTTGTAGAGCATCAAATGTTCTACAAAAATGTGCTAAAAAAACTCTCGTAACATCAACGGTTTAAGTCAAATAAAATTCCAAAGTTAAAAAAAAAAATGTTTCCATGTTATTTAAATGGGAAATGAAAGTTCGCGATTAGGGACCTCTTAATTTAAATATGAAGGGCTCTACTTGCAGAGGGTTTTTTTGAGATGCCAAACAATACATTTTCCATTATATAGAGGAAAAAAAAAATTAGTCATTTTATTTGACCCACCCTAATATATAGTTGCATCGAGCAATTGAATTATACGAGAATTATATAAAATTTGAGTTCTTGCAAAATAAGTGAATCAAAAAAATCGCGAACAGAGAAATTAATTAGCATGAAGAGATAACGCATTTATTATCGCGATTATTTTTCTATTATTGTATATTTTGTACAAAATTGATCGGTTTCGTTGAAAAAATTCATTTAAAGAACTTGCAAAGTGAACAATTCCGACGAATAAAAATTGAACATTTTTATATCATTGAAATTTATTAATTTAATATAATTTCTTCATCCCAATAGATTTTACTTCTTACCAACATTTCCTCATTTTATTAATTCTCTCATTTGGTTAAAAATATCAACACTTCCTCCAAATTAATTTAATCTATATTCAATTATAATTTAAAAAATTTGTGTTTGCATCGCGATGAAAAAAAAAGAAAGGACGTAACAGGAAACATTCGGATCTCTGTATACACCGAATTTGCATACGATTTCGGGCATTACATTCAAAAACCACCCTTTTTCCGAATGAAAAGAAGAGAAAAAAAAGCCGCGTCAAGTTTATACACTGCGATGTTGGGAGATTTCGTAGAAAACTTCTTGCAACCATATTCCTAGTAGCGCGAGGCAATATGGCCGCTCGAAGATGCTCACAAAAACGCATGAAAAGAATAGAAAAAAAAAAAAAAGGGAAGTGGCGGACGACAAAAGAGCGTCGCCATGAATAAACCGAAGGGGCAGAGCAAGAGAGAGAGAGAGAGAGAGTGAGTGAGTAAGAACTACCGGAGATGATTCTTATTATTCATAAGCAGTCCATTCACACCCTAATCGAAATCATGGGCGCCATTAAATTCGGGCCGCGCCTTAATAGTCGGGAACAATGTTTCGGTGCGCGATTTGTCATCCGAAAATTGAGTCGCATGGCGGAGATCGTCCTGCCCATCTGTGTACACACACATTTATATATATGCGTCGGATACCCCGCAGTTCTATTACTTCTATATGTATATATACCATATATAGAGAATAGGGTCGACAGGGGTGGGGGTGGGGGGGGGGGGGTTACTATTGTCAATGGGCATTACAGATACGACACCCGAGCTGGCTCTCGTTTGAGCTTGTACGTGTGTGCACACGCCAAGAATACATATATACACGTATATATGGTTTAGTACAAATGGAGACTGCGAACTGCAGTCCCGGAATAGAACGTTTCCCGCTGGTCACGGTCCTAATCATTAATATATGGCTGAAGAAGCCATTGTTGCGAATTAGGTAGCATTGAACGTACCATTGTCCGTGAACAACGGGGTGGGGGGGGGGGGTCCCCACACCGAAGTACTTTTTTCGGTAGCGAAGAAGGAGGCCATCGCATGTCGCACGGTTATACACACAGAGTTTTAATAAACTCGTTCTTACATACGCATATATCTATACATGTGTTTTGTTCACTCACCCTACAACGCTGCTCGTAGACTGCGAGACTCCCCGGCAACGTTCCGATGACTTTTTGCCCTTCGGCACGTAAACTCACAATTCACTCACTTATCACACTTGAACTCGGTTGATACAGCACTACTAGTCGAATTAGTGGTTAAAAATTGGTTTTTATAAGTTTTATCAATTTATCGACTGTATTGCGACTGTCGGCGATGATTTTGCCAAATTTCTGATAGAGTACCATTTTTTTGAAGAAAAACCCAAACTGATAGTGCAATTTTTATTTTCTATAAATTATTTTCAAATTTTGTAATGAATTCTTTGATGAGAAGACATATATCGATTTTATTGTGTACGTTGAGGATGCACGACCGTGCTTAAGGGGGGAAATAGGGTTAGACGGTTCTAAAAATCGATTTTTTTTTTATTTCATAAATTGTTAGTAAAACTATTGAAAAATGTGTTCCCAAAATTTAAAATGTAAATTCCGACTCGTTCTATTGTTATAAGCCATTAAGGGGGGAAATAGAGTTAGGACAGCGTTTTCTCAATGACTGTCATGAATTTTTTTATAGTATAAAAAATGAATATAATTTATTGAAACTTTGAGAATATTTTATACATATATTTAAGTATATACTACAAAATATTAGCGACCCCATATTGCTTGTTTTTCTTGGTACTATTTTTTTCAAATGCGTTTTTCTGATAACGACTCTTTTTGAACTTGCGTACACGCTAGTTAGAAAAGTTTTCAACCATTCGTTTTGAAAATTGGCAGTTACTTTCTTCATAGTATTGCGCTCTATATGAACCTACAATCGGAATATTATCATTATTTAAAATATTTTTTTTCGCAAATAAAGTAGTAAAAAATGGCAAAAAATCATGCTTTTTTGTTTTGACCCCTGTAAAAAATTCAATTTTCTATTTTTTTTATAGCATTTAGGTTCATATAGAAGAGAGACATATAATAAAAGTAAATTCCAACCTCGTTTGATTTCAGATGAAAATTGCGGCTTCCAGAATGTACGCAAAATGCTGAGTCTGATTGTGACCTGCAATATGGGGTCGCTAATATTTTATAGTATATACTTAAATATATGTATAAAAATGTTATAGTATATACTTAAAGATATGTATAAAAATGTTATAGTATATACTTAAATATATGTATAAAAATGTTATAGTATATACTTAAATATATGTATAAAATATTCTCTAAGTTTCAATAAATTATATTCATTTTTTATGCTATCAAAAAATTCATGAAAATCATTGAGAAAACGCTGTCCTAACCCTATTTCACCCCTTAAACAAAGAGAGAAAAAACATTTTTTGTCTTCATGCAGTGTACTCTCGTAAAATTTCAAGGTATTTGAAATGTTACGAAATTATGATGAAATCATGAAAATTTATAATTTTTAAGTAATATTCAAGACATTTTAAAATGGAACATTGTTTCAGCAAAAGAAATTGTGATTTTTTCGACTTTTCCCGGTGAAATTCTAGTTTTTCACCAATTAACGTATAAATAATAACGAAGGGAAATTGAACAAAAATAATGGTAATTGAAAAAGTTCAGTGAACACAATTCATGAAAAGAGAAAAAGATATATTCGCAAAACATCGTTAATAAACATTTTTCACTTGTGAAATTAACAAGTTTTTTTTGTATTAACATCCTCACGCCTCATTACTGTCGATCAATCTACAAAAGTTTGGAAACATTTTTCATTTTCATTTACTCGTCATTATATCAGTGCTGGAGCGTTGTATTTACTTGAAATGCACGGTCTTCGCAATGATTTCGTCATGACCGTATACTTTTCACCGTTTCAATAAAACTTGAACATCGCAAAAACACTTTCGTGTACTCGGGACGTTAAAAATGGATTTTCCGTGTAGAGTTCGGAAAACAAAAAAGACTCTCAGGCGCAACGCTATTGTATATGAATTATAAGACGACTCACCAACACACGAAAGACGTTTTGTTCCGGTTCGCGTGAGAGATTATCGATAACTGGCTCGTTCGCGACATTCGCAAAGAGAAAAAAAAACTGGAGCGAAGGACGAAGTTTCGCGAAAACACGAGTGGGCGACCATCTTGAAGTTTTTACTCGGAAGCGCAAAAAAAAATTCAAGATGGCCGCGTTTGTTGCAAATAAGATGAAAAAATGTTATCGGTAAATCTCTTTCGTAAACAATTCCAATACAAAGAATATTCCATACCCGTCAAGTTTCGATTTCGTCGTACCTCAATTCCTTCACCTCGATCTCTGTAAATGTAAACACTAGACGCATAGAGTAACCCGCGACACCCCCCCGTACGGACGATTTTTTTGACACGAGCAAATTGCCGAAAAAAGTCGTACAAATGACGTTGACGATACATCGTACTCGTCTGCATTAACTGCGTTTACAGATGAAACAGATGAGTACGATTTGACATCAAAGTTATTCGCATAATTTGTGCCGACAATTTGAAGGTATGATGGAAAAATCGGAGAGCAAAGGGTACCGCGCGGATTACGCGAGGCGTTCTAGTGTTCACGTTTGTGTAGATGGCGGGAAAGAGGTAAGATACAACGAAAACACAGGATATAACGAGTTTGAAACGTGCTTTGTACTGGAATCGTGTACAACAGAGATTATCGATAACAGTTATTCGTGATATTTATAACAGACACAAAAGAAAGGATAGAATGTTTCCGTGCGAAAAAAAAAGATAAATAAAACGGCGTGAGCTACTGACCAAAAGACGACGAGTTCGCCACCTTGCGTAATACAAGGGAAACAACGAGCGAAGCTACATGACTCGGTCGAATATTCGAGAAAGTTCTGCGAGCGATCACGACGCCGCCACACGGATAATTCCGCAAGTACGGATGAACCGCGGACCGTGAAATTGGAACGATCCACCGAAACGTAAATTCAAAACGTTTGAACTGCACGTCACCGATTGCTGAAAAATGTTACACAAATATCGTATTGTTATTCAACTTTTTATTTCCGGAATAGTTTATTTATCGCAGTTGGCGCATCATCATAGAACAATTCTCCGTTAAATATCAAACTAGTTAATATCCTATATTGTGTATAATATAACTTTTACAGATTCAATCATCCAATCGATTAAAACTTATATCACTGAGTATTGAAACATCTTCGTGCGAATGAATCTTCAATGTTCATTCATTGACAAAATCAGCACATTTTCTTTTTTTTCATAAGATTATTGTCAGATTTTTCTAATGGAATTATATAAAGAAAAATCATTTATATATGAGTCAATTATACTGATTTTGGCACTGGACGTTTTTTTTTCTCGCAAACTCGGCTTGAATATAACGAAACGATACATTTTTATTTTTCGTCGAACGTGTCTAATTTTACATTTAATAATCAAACAAATCTTCAAAGTTTAAAATGAACTGATAAGAATGGAGCCAAGTCTAATTATCTAGACAGTCATTTATATGTACGTAATTTATATATAGTGTACCAAGTATGCCTGTATTTTATATACATAATTTCTTACTTTGCATATAGAATAAGATGATATTTATGACGTTTCGAGCGAGCACGTATAACACCAATGAGCACGTCGAGTGTGGATCATTTTGTTTTTCCTGCTTCTTTTTTATGTTTGAAAAAAAAAACTTCGATGATTTACCAAAATTATGTGATATAAATGACTCTGGTACGTGTAGTAGGGGACTATTTTACAATTAGTCGACTTTCTTCGAGAAACTTTGGCCTTCGTTTATCTTTAAAAGTGCGATAACGGACCTTAATGGCTAAAATTCATTCGACGACGATGATAATCGTTTTCTATGTGATTTTTTTTTTTCTGTTCCACTGAGCTAATATCAACGTGAGTGCAACATTGACACGGCTGTTTAAGCTGTGTGCGTGGTTTCTTTTTTTTCTTCCTTACGTTTGCTTTTCTTCTCTTGCGTTATCGGTGCACTTACGTCGTATAAACATTTAATGGCTTGTCGAAGTAAGAGTTATAGTTCGAACGCACGTTGGCGGAGAGAGAGGGCCACCAACATCACGCAACGCTGTGTGTTTTATCACCTAGAAAAATAGCTACACATCCAATAATACGTGAATTAATAGATGGCAGGTTCTGCACGTTGGTCACGCCGGGAGTCTTCGAATTCTCGAATACTGGTTATCCAGAAATAACTGACGTATAAAACAAAGTTCGTTAGTCCAATTATTGGGCAACTAATAGTAATAGTAATAATAATAATAATAATAATATAATATAAAAAGATCTCAAAAAACTTCTACTCCCATAATTTCATTCTGCTATCCTAAAAATGTTATCGCAACTTACGACTATCCTATTAAAAACCACAGATCGATAAGTATGGATTAATCCGTTAACGTAATAATTGATCATTATGTATACGCGTGTATGTGCGCAACGGCAATACACGCGTCATGTGTTTAAATGCATAAGGAATAAAATGGCGGCGATATTATTTTAATTTGAGACATGGATAAAAAGGCTCGGGAAAGAGAAACATGGACAGTGGGGATTTTTGGGGGATCGGAAGGGATTACCCAATTTTTCAGAGAATCTTATTCACGTAGTACGTGGCAATGAGTTATATACCCAGCGAGATAATGTCATAGATACGTAGGTATTCAACCAGTGCCAATGTACATGTGAAAGTAATTCCTGAAATAAAGGGCGAGCCTTATTAGAGATAGAATGCACAGGACGTACAGTGCGATCGCGAGCAAGACGAGCAATGCCATACGTGCATTAGCGCTTGTTTCGGCTTCTTGACCGCGATTACGACCATTGGCCACCTGCCTGCCAGCGGGAGATTCTATCTGATAGCGGTAGGAGGTGGCCTGAGGTCAAGCTCATGATCGCCAACGCGCCCTCTGCATTTCAATCTGTCCCTCGAGTGTTTTTGCAAGATATATTACGAACAATTGACTGAGCGCTATGCCCAATGCAATACCGGCTATCGTGTAGAGATTTCTCTCGGCCCAGCTACGCACGATCTCGATGCAGCCGCTCGTCCACACCTTTTTGCTCGCCTCCGAAACCGGAAGCATCTGGACTTGATAGCCGCACATTATATTCACCAGTCCGCTCTGTAGAACATTAATTATTGATATTTATTCCCAAACAGTTTGAGAATGCTCAATGTATGTGGTCACGTCAAAAACATTATGTTACTGAATTTGATATTTGGAATAATTATTGAATTCAGTAAAAATCGCCTGAGCCGTTCAGATTGTATACAATTTTTGAGAATTGATTCGATTTCCATAAGTTTGGAGATCTTGGATTCACCACTTTTTAAATGAGTCAATAATATATTTTTACTAAATTATGCGAGTGTAATGTAGAGCCTTGCTATGGAAACATTAAAAATTCACAGCCACCTCTCAGTTTCCATAGAATCGAACTTTTCAATAGGAGAGTGATCTATATTTTGTAAATACAACGATAATTCCACTCACGGATATATCAGTTGTGTTAATGCAGCACGAGAATGGCACACCGCAACTTTCCCTACCGGGACTTGAACAATTGAAGTATTCGTTCTTTCCCCAATCCATGTAGCCGCCTTGACTCAAGCCGCAGCATTTGAACTGTTAAAAAAAAACCGTGTTGTAATCTTAATGTGGGTAAGTATGTGCAATTTTTTTTCGAAGCGCTCACTTCTTGCTGGCCAAAGTCAATGAAATTCTGCAGATCTGGATCCTCTCTGTACGTCTGGATGATTTTATCGGTAAAAGATTCCTCCAACAGAGATTGCAGGGTATGTGGGAATACAAAACCAATGATGGCCACTCCCATTTCCAGCAGGAAAAAGCCCAATAGACACCATGAATACTGTAATAATTAAAAAGGACTTTTACCAATTTTTTTGACTTTTTTTATCAGAAATGTGAGAACCGTTGGTATTTTGAAAATGTACTCTATATTAATTTATCAATTATTTCAGAAAATTGACTATAATACTGTTTGTAGTTCGCTCGAAATTTTTATTAAAAATAAACAGACATTTCTCCATCCGAGTTTACGATAAAAAAGTCGAAGAAAAAAAATGTAACAAAGCAAAATAACTGTTATTGGGCATCCCTCACTTGTTACTTTCATTCTTAAATATTTCTGTATAAGAGATTGTGGTTAAAATAGTTTTTTGAAAAAATGAAACTAAAATTTAAGTTAATAAAAAAAATTTAAGTTAATTTCGCTGAAAAAATGATGAAATCAATATGAAGTGCATAATCTTAAACAAAAAGTCATCTGAATTTATTTAATGAAATTATAACAATGTACTAACAAATTTGAGAAGGCAGGTGTTTTCCCGAAGAGCTCCAACGCAGCCCGCAAAACTGACGATAAAAACGACCCCTCCTGCGATCACCATAACGAGAGAGATATTCAGAACAACGTCGTAAACATTTTCCACCCTGACCGATCCTGTGGCCTGCCATTTGTCGTAAAATGCATAAAGACCAACGCCGATCAACAGTCCTCCAAATAGCTATATAAAAAAAAAACAAACAAGATATGAGCGTTA
The DNA here is from genome assembly GCA_958009045.1 of Oxytorus armatus. Taxonomy (NCBI): domain Eukaryota; kingdom Metazoa; phylum Arthropoda; class Insecta; order Hymenoptera; family Ichneumonidae; genus Oxytorus; species Oxytorus armatus. Next base: position 14,840,605 of record OY253745.1, read on the forward strand.
AACGCATACGAGTGTCATGGTATTCAAGAAGTCTTAAAAAATATTATTCAATTGTTGAAAATTCGTCAATAAGGTATGAGCGTCTCTCAATGGAACAATCTCGATAAGAAACACGACGACAAATTTTTCTATCAGCGTCCTCAATCATGCTCAAATCAACGACGACAATCTAATCGAACAATCGCGACAATCTCACAGAAATTTGCTGGTGAATATATACTCACCCAGAAAATAAAATTCAGTAGAAATATCATGTACTTTACACACGAACTGACGTATGTAAAGTTATTTGTGCGTCTCCGATTGTACATTGTCGTTGAGGGATAACGAAAAATGCTGTTCCGAACTTTTCGTCGCGGATAAATTTAATTCGTTTTTGTATGGTTATGAACGAGAACACTACGCACAGACGTCAATAACGAGTGTGAACGACGATGGGACGGCAATGAATTTTGTGAATACACGAAACTGTTGAGACATATCGTTGTCACTTTACTGTACTTTAAATAACGTTTTATGTTTAGCAATCACTGGCACGAAATTTTCGTTAAAAACTTTGCGATTACTATTTCGCGATTGATTATCGAGTAAAAAATAGTAATGAGCATTCTTTGACAGCTTGGTACTAATCCGCCATTACGGTTCAGTCTCCGATCGTTCCGGCAATCGGGTTGACAAGATCAGCTGGTTCCTGTTCCAACCGTTCCGTCGTTTATTTACAACGCGGATTCTGGCACTACGGGCTTTCCGTGTTCTCGCGTTTATCGCTCGATTGTTATTGTGTTAATTAGTAATGGGTGATCCACTGTCAGTTTACAAATTGTTGATTATTATCGTCATGATGCTACAGTAATGGCGTTTTTTCTCGTGAATCATCGTCTACTCTTATCAGTTATCATTACTGATTGTTCCTATACATGATCACGAGGATTCTGACCACGAAAATGGGAGAGATCGCTGTCAATCTAAATTTTCTCAAAGACAAAATCGCTGTTGCTGTTGCAAAACGACCGCAGGTACTTTCTGATAATTTTGATAAAAGGTTATCGAAGCTGTAACAGTCTTAACGAGGTGTATCTTCGCACTAACGATACTTCAATTCACAGGAATTTCATTATTTTCAACCACGTTTAGTCGCCGTGGGAAAGACCAAACCACCGGCATTGTTGATCGCCGCTTACGAGCTGGGTCAGCGTAATTTTGGTGAAAATTACGTCAACGAATTGGTGGACAAAGCTAACAATCCGGATATCCTGAAAAAATGCAAAGACATACACTGGCACTTTATCGGTCATTTACAACGCAACAAAGTGAACAAAGTTCTCGGTATACCAAATTTGTACTTGATCGAAACAATTGACAGTGAAAAATTGGCTAGCGCTGTAAACAATTCCTGGGAAAAACTGAGAAAAGATAAAGATAAAAAACTCAATGTTATGATACAAGTAAACACGAGCAAAGAGGAAGGTAGGTTAATGATTATTCCGTTATATAGCAATGAATTTAATGAAACAACAATCAATTTATGACAATATCCCACGAGCAATATTCATCCTTATTTTTAAAGAAGTCTACTTTTTTTTTGGATAAATATGATCTTGATGAGTAACAGTCATTTTTTTAAAAATGAATTTGCGATTAAAAAATTATGCTAATATATAGATTTTAATAAATTGTAACCATTTGTTTCTACAGTAATATTTAAAGCAATGAAATAAACTACATTTTTTTCCTAACAGAAAGGCTAGACAATGCACGTTAATTCAAAGGCCATCGTCATCAAAAATAAAATGAGCAAACACTCATCAAGATCTTGTGACACTTATTTTTCAATATGTTGTGCCTTATACATATACAACAATCCAAAAAAAAATATCACCCACTCGTTGACTTATTCAAAGTTTTTTTTTAATTTACTCGTTTAAACTTTGTAATATCTTTCAACGTTGTGTTCACAGAAAAGCAAGGCTGTGATATCGAAGAGACTCCCACTCTCGTGAAACATGTTCTGGAAAATTGTAAAAATTTGACTTTCGTGGGTCTAATGACGATCGGCGCTTATGGGTACGACATTGCTAATGGACCTAATCCCGATTTCATTAGGTTAAAGAAGTGTCGAGAGGATGTCTGTAATCTCTTGGGATTAGAAACGAAAAACGTTGAACTGTCCATGGGAATGTCGAGTGACTACGAGCATGCCGTAAGTATCGCAGAATTTTTAAAAAGTATGAATCATTGCCCATTCGGCTAATCTCGAGTTCCAATCGCCCTAACCCGTTTACAAGTTAGAACGATTGTCGTAATTTTTCAAAGCGAAAAGCATTAATAACTCTCAACCTCCGTGGTCGCGAACGCTTGACAGACGTAAAAATAAATTTTTTAATTCCGTACAATTTCAATAGTCTAATTCAGCGGTGTGTTGTTAAAAAAGATTTTTAGACTTTGTTGATCCGAACATCTTGGCATACTAAAATCTTGAAAACATCTTTTTTTTCGCGAAAGCAAAACTTCCCGTGTGAGAAAAAAAAAAGTGATGTGATCCATTTTCTATTATTAGATTGAGGTCGGCAGTACAAATGTGCGGGTGGGCAGCTCTATTTTCGGCGAGAGACAGAAGAAAACCTAGGAGTTAAAAAAAAACGAAACGTCAAAATATTAACGAACCGACAATAATATAAATCTACAGAGCCCTATTATTATTACGCAAATTATATGAAAAATATGTTTGAAGCGAAGCTACATATTTTATTGTAAAACATTGTAATCAACTTCAGTAAAAATGTTATCTAAAAGTTCAATCTATCGCGATATTTTGAGAGCACGATGATTATATGACAATTATATCGTTGATGCCAATTTTTCTGTTCTCGGGCTGTTGGGAATGGTGAGCGCGACGGTAGATTTACGAACAAGCGTCAGCGCGCTAATCAGGTAGGTAGATTCGCTATCGAGACAGGCGGTAGCTTGTTGACGCCAATTTTGATCTACTGCCAAGATTTTAATGAAGATATCAGTTTATATACCATGATTATGAGAGCAATCTCCATTATATCATAACGTTAATAGCCTCAACGGACTAAATATCAAAAACGAGACAAATAAGAACAGCGTAATGTTTTGAAATACTTTTATTATATGAACGATAGTGTAAGGATTGCGAAACCTCCTTTGACGGTAGGCCCGCTCATTTTCTTACGAAAAAAAAAAAAGTGAGGAAATTATATATCTCAGGTGCAGTACACGCTAGATCGCTAAATAGATATACATATGCATATATATATTATATATATATTACACGAATAGATGTACCCGTTGTAGTTTTTCTCTCTCTCTCTCTCTCTCTCTCTCTCTCTTTCCCACTCCCTGAATTTCTTTCGTCTCACAGTTCATTGTTTTCGTCAAATCTCAACGAGGAATCTTGTTTACAATTTTCGTACGGTTTTTCGTTGTTCATTATCGGGCAAGCTATCCGCGGATGGTTATTCATTTTTTCTTCTTTCTTCCGATGGCTTGTGAATCCACGAGGCACAAGCGGGCCTGCCGTTAAAACGAGACAATGCTTGTAATGATAGATATTTAGTGTGTTCGTGTATTTATGCGAGTGTATGTGTGTGGATGTGTGAGTGTATGTGTACGTTTAAAACGATGCGGGACCAGCCGTTTAGTCGTCCTCGTCGTCTCCCTTTCCGGTCAACATGGCGATAAGGCTGGGGGTGTCGATCATACCCTTGTCATCAATGTACATATTGTCGAAGGCTTCGTTTACCTCCTTCGGGGTGAACTTCTCGCCGTACGTGGTAAGAGCGTGCCTCAATCTAAAATGAACAATATGAGAATGGTCTTGTAACGGGGATTCGTAAGAAATTACAGAGAACTAGTCTGCCGTCTCGATATACATTTGTATACTTCTTTTTTTGGAGTGTCATAAGAGTATAATCGCGTCATTGGATGTATATAGTGAGTACGAGCTTCAGAGAGATGTTATGAGATGAATCACTTTTTTATTTATACAAACTGTAATGTGATATGATTTTTAGATCATTTCATATATTGTACCAGACTATGGAACAAATCGTTATCTATCATCTGCTTTTTAGAAAAGTTTTCTTTTGTACGATTAGCCATTCTTTGTTGCTCGCTATCAATGCTATTTGACTCGTGGTTTTTTTTAAATATGCATTTTAGTTTCTTCTTTTAATATGATTTTCATGCTTCTCTTCTGTTTTTATTTCCGCCATTTGCCTCTCGACGTATTTTCATTGAATTATCTGTAATACGATATTCTTTTTTTTTTGGGCTATAATAATTATTGTTGTTGTAGAAAATATTTGACGTTCAAGAGGTCAAGGACTCCGGAGAGGCTCAAGTTACATGTGAAATGGTGCTTCAGTTATCGAAATCAGCAGATTTACTCTCAGTCTTAGATCGTACGATTATATACGCATCATCAGCACCGAATAACGACATTCGAATTTTCTCCTCGACGAGATTAAAGGATGAAAAATAAAACGATTCTTCGTTTATCCATACCTATTGCCGTCAATTTTGCCGTTGACGTCGAAGGTGCTGAAGGCATTGATGACTACGTCGTCCTCATCCGATCCTGCTGTAACCATGCCAACGGGGCATAGTGAGTTTCATGGAAACGGTAAGGTGCACACAGAAGTATAGGAAAAACATATAGAGGTGGGCCAGGGTGGGGCGAAACACGTTCGCACACACGTTAAATACGAGACGGAAAAACACTTTTTTTTCACGATTATACGAGAGTACAGATTGATGGAATTTTGACAAATTTTTTTTTATGGGGATTCAACATTTCGCGACATTCTCGTTACCGACATTACATTATCCATGACAAGTTAACCGACACGAAACACAGAAAATCATAGATATTTTGACGTTTTCTTCGGGGGGGGAGGAAACGTGCTCGAGACAATATTTTTCATTGGGTACACAGAGAGGAAGACACTTTTTGAAAACGATAATTTTGCATTCAACGAGAGGGGGAGGTGATAGAACCAATTTGGATAAATTTCTCATTACAACATGGAGGAGTGACATTGAAAAATCGACTCGTTGACGAATTTACCTCCAATGCAGTACTTTTTTCATGAACTTTACGAAATAATAACGAAGATTTCAACGTTTGGTTTTTCTTTTCTTTATGTTCTCTCAAGATATCCCGGTATCGGCATTGGCACCATGACTCTAACGCTTTCTACACATCCGCGTGCACCCTACCGTTTCAAGTAGGGCACAAGCTGGATATGTCTCGTACGAACCTCCCGACATGCGAGCGGCGAAAAGAGTGAGCAACTGAGTGAAGTTTATTGGTCCGGGAACCTCGCCGATCATCTCGTCCAATTCCTTGTCAGTCGCGAGACGACCAACCGAGTCGAAGGTCTGACGAAGATCCTCCTTACCGATAACACCGTCCTTGTCGTGATCCATTAGCTGGAAGGCCTGCGTACACGGGGGACATTCGTCAAAGGTTGCGAATAACAATTGGACTCTCATTTTCGTGGAACCTGTTTTTTTACTCGTTCAGTCGGATAAGGATATTTTTTTTTGGCAGCCTGAGGGCGACTAATGACTCACTTCCTTGAATTCGGCGACCTGTTTCTGGGAGAACATAGAAAAGACACTGGAGCCTGAGCGTTTAGCCTTTCGGCTACCGCGACTGCTCGCCCTTTCGGAGCGAGATTCGGGTGTCTGGGACGCGGTCTTTGGCTTTGGTTCGGGTTCAGGTGCTGGTTCAGGTTCCGGTGCTGGTGCTGCCGCTGCCTCCTCCTTCTTCTTGGGCTTCTTCTTCTTCTCTTTGTCCGCCTGAAAAAAAAAGCAAATAATTTCTTCTAAAGTCTCGACAAACGAAACGGAAAAAAAAACAATTGTCAAGATGTTCCAAAAACAAAAAACCTTGACGAATTTCGCGAGTTCCGTAGCGATTAGTTTTTTTTTTTTTTTTTTTTTTTTCGACCTCTCAGTTAAAATAGCTAAGGTGCAATTTGTTACCGATCCAGAATATCAAATCAACTAACCATCGTGAATCCGCGAAATTGACCGTAAATTCAAACGTTAATTGAGTTAACGTCAAAGATTTCGTTTACGGGGTAATATTGGCGCAAAATCGTGAATATTGCGCGAAAGGAGTTAACCGAAGCGTTCACCGATGAAAGCCAGAATGAACCTGGTAGTCGGTATTATAGCACGCCAGGAAATTGGTGAGGCGTCTTTTCCGGCAGTGACTCTAATAATAGAACACACAGGCCCTCACGTCTTGCCCGTGCTGATATGTAACGCTATTTCCCGGCACGGGACGTATATAGACCGACCAAAACCCGCCCTCCCGTCTCTTGCGCGCCACTCAAGTTACCGATATTACGTAATTCCATCCCCGTGCAAGTGTATTTTTATATCGTCAGTGGACAATAACGTTTCGTTGGGATAGCGTTATGTTACGAGGATGATTATCCTCTTGGTTGACGCCTCGATCATTTAATCGTCGCGCTCGTGCCAAACAAATTATCCCCCCCCCGACCGCCCTCCGAGATTTAGGAGGACGATAGATCTATCTATCATCGTTTTGTCTCGCTTTTGAACGTTTCCAAAACATTTAACGTTTATTATCGCTATCTCCAACACTTTTCCACTCGAACGTCACATTATGCACTTTTTTTCCTCGTTGCAACTCTTATCATTGCGCACATATTGGTCGCGTCGCGAAGGCGTTAACTGACGTTTACCCGGAAACGTTCACCACTTGCCATTTCTTCCTCGTGCAATCACAGCACCGATTTATGTTTTCTTTCTCGCTCTCGTTAACGCAAATATCTCGTTTTGCCTCATCCTCGAAACACATAGTGGCGCGAAAGTGTATACGTATCTCGATACAATCGTTAAATAATCGTGTGAACTTTCGAAAGCTCGATGAAAACGAACGCGCATCGTTCGTCCCGAGTATTCCTACGCGCGCACTTTGGTTTTCTTCTTCTTCTTGTTCTTCTTTTTCTCGTTGTTTTCCCCGAGTGAAAAAAAAAACGCTACTTACCATGTCTACGGTTGGTTTCTAAGTGGATGGTACGAGATGGTTACGGGGAACCAACTGTCCAAGTAATAGAGGTGAACTTGTCTAAGTAACTTTCGGTGGTTCTTCCCCCACCGCGTGTCTTCTCCCTCCTATGTTCTCCATCGAAAAGCAGGGGCTGCTCGGTTTCGTCGGGTTGACGCAGTGCACGCGCCCATCTGACCATATTTAGTGCGAGCCACCTCAAAATAGCGCCCTTACCTACCCGCTCGAATTCGACTAAAACGGTTTGCCGGGGGACAACCGCGCGGTGCTTTTCAATATGTGCGCTTTAACGCGTCGAGAAACGAAAGCTCTCTATCTCTCTCTCTCTCTCTCTCTCTCTCTCTCTCTCTTTATGATGTACAACAGCCATTCGGAACGGTCCGGACTCGAACGATCTTACACCAATGTGTTTTTGTCGTTTTTCTCTTCTTCCTTTTCGTTTTTCTTCTTCTTTGAAACGAGAAATAAGTCAAGGGTGCCTCTGCAAGGGAGTGACCGGATGAACGCGGCTGGGAAGGAGGTGGTTACGCCTTCATAAGACTCCGATTACGTGGAGTCGCGGGAACGTGCCGTTACAACGACGCCACACACGGCTTTATAAACCGACCAACATCCCCGCCAATGTGATAAAAGACCGCGCTACTACTACCCTGTTTCGAGTGGCAAAGGTAGAGATGCGTGATAAAAAAAAAAAAAATCCTCCGCGCTATTTGCCAACGCTCCAATACCAAAGGGGCGAACGAACCTCACGCTGTAATAATGTTATTGGCAAGCGTCGCGATTATATTCGCGAGAGAAGTTTTACCGTCTCGCGAATACCACGTGCGCGTCATGCCGAGCCCTTCGCTCTCATTTCCGGTCGCATTTTATAAACTCTCAAGACAAAAGTTGTCTGATCATAATTTTCTTGATTGGATATAGTTAGTGTGATCTTGGAATTGACAAAAAATGATTATAGTGATTTATCACGGAATAGATAGACCGTTTTATGTTAATTTCTGAATAAGTACTTTTTTCGTTCAGTTTTTTCAAAAAATAATCAACATGGTCGATGCATTTTTTTTAGTTAATGCAGTTATTCTGGTAATTTTTTATTACATTGCTCCATTCCGAAATAAATCAATTTTGAAAAATTGAATTATTCAACAGTCACTGGATGTCGATATATAATCGATATTGACGAATCGCTTCCGTAGTTTCCAGCAAATCAAACTAGCTGCCCAAATTAAAAATTGGACCAACGACGTGAGTTATTCGTTGAAAATAAAACTAACTGTAAATTTAATCCTTCAAAAATCGATAAAACTCAGTGAAATTTGAAAATTATCCCCCGTTAATGATTTTGTTTACGTTCAAAAACGTTTTGGAGGAGCCTCATTACTATCGGCTGATTTATAAAAATTCGTTCTGTATAAAAGTTTTTTTCTTTTCAAATCCAACACCCATTGGACGAGAGCGTCGAGCCTGAACTGCCTTTTAAAATAAAATCCGAAATGCTTATGCATCTAGTTGTCGTTTCATAATACCGAAATATCGAGCTATGCACGTGGGTTTCCTAAAAATACATTTTTTTTTCTCTCCGGCATTCATCGGAGATGAGACGAGGCGTTCTCGTCTATACGTTACACACTATATAAGCCGCTCTCGTGTTTCTTTATCTCAACACATTTACGGATCGACGATACATTGACGACTTATAGCAATTACGTCGTAAACTTTTAAATGGCTTTCGACAAAATTCGCGAGCACTTTGCACAAGTGCTGAAGCTATCGCTCCCGTGACTCGTTGTCCTTATCGATGTCTTTCTCTTCTTCGCCATTTTATTGCGCTTCGTCGTGATTGTTGAGCCTCGTCCCTGTTTTTGCGGGATTCCCAATGCCATTGTATTGGTCGATGCGCTTCTCGTCGTCATACGGGTTGCCCCCATCTCCGGTTCCCCGCTATGAATTTATATAAAAAGAAACAGAAGAAAATTCGACAATAATCAATTATAAATCAGACCTACAGTGGGTCAAAAAAGTATTCATACACCTTGTTTTTTTGCGATAACTTTATAGACATAAGCGATACGCAAAAAAAGCCAATTTTATTTAATAGTACATCAGGTGCAGAGATAAACTGCGAATGGAGAGTTTTTTCCCAGGAATAATAGAAGAATTATGCCAAAAAAACGAACATTTTCGAGCAAAAAAAGTATTCATACACTTACGATTGAGCTGTTAAACCTCGATATTCACTCACGGACGGTCTGACCTCTGCGTACAATGTAAACAAGTCTTCGATTACACAATGGTTTTGACCTATTCCATGCGGTAGTAGATCTTCAAGCTCTGAACAGACATGATGGCAAAGAAAAGCGAAATATCAATATCCATGCGAGATAGAGTGATTTTTCTTCGGAAACGCGGTGAAAGTTAGCGAAAAATTAGTAAAGAACTAAATCTAAACTCACTGTTTCGCAACAGTGCAATATATAATAAAAAAATACGAAAGAACAAACAGCACAGAAAATAAGCCACGAACCGGTCGACCGAGAATACTAACGGTACGAGAACGTCGGAGTATTGTTACAGAGGCTACAAAAAAAACCGTTCACAAGTGCTCGCAGTTTAGCGAATGATGTCGCGTCAACATCGGGGAAGAGCGTGTGTCCCCGGACTATTCGAAACGTTTTGCATTCTGCCCAAATATACGGCAGAACTGCCCGCAAAAAACCATTAATTAATAATATAAATCGAGAAGACGTTTAGGTTTCGCAAAAACCTACGTAAAAAAATGTATAGAATTTTGGAAACGTGTCGTATTCTCGGATAAATCGAAGTTTAACATCTTCGGGTCCGATGGAAAAAAATTCGTCCGGCGGAAACCAAATACCGAGCTCCAGCAGAAAAATTTAATACCGACTGTAAATCACGACGGAGGAAGCGTCATGGTTTGGGACTGTATGGGATATTATGGCGTTGGTAATCTGACTTTTATAGATGGTACAATGAATGCCCAGAAGTATATCGACGTGTTGCGCAGCAATATGAAAGCAAGTGTAGATAAAATGGGTCTGGATGGAAATTTCTACTTCCAACAAGATAACGACCCGAAACATACTGCCATGAAAACGAGGGAATGGTTACTCTATAATGTCCGCAAACAATTGATTACACCACCACAATCTTCGGACATCAATCCTATTGAAAATTTATGGCACTTGGTGGATGTAGAAATTAGAAAAAGAAAAATAACAAACAAATCCGATCTCCAAAGAGTGCTTTTAGAAGAATGGACGAAAATAGCAAAAGAAACAACGCAAAAGCTAGTAGAATTCATGCCTAAGAGACTCGAGGCGATATTCGAAGCAAAAGGGATGAACACCAAATATTACTTATAATTAACAACTATGATGATGTAGGTTTTCACTATAATCGTAAGTGTTTGAATACTTTTTTTGCCCGAAAATTTTCGTTTTTTTTGGCATAATTCTTCTATTATTCCTGGGAAAAAATTCTCCATTCGCAGTTTATCTCTGGCACCTGATGTACTATTAAATAAAATTGGCTTTCTTTGCGTATCGCTTATGTCTATAAAGTTATCGCAAAAAAACAAGGTGTATGAATACTTTTTTGACCCACTGTATATCTTCTCGAGTTCACAGCTGTTTCTCGCTCTGGACCACTCTACCAGTAAATTTTTCACCCTCACTTGTCTTCGCGGTACGGCAATATCTTCGAATCCGACTTGGAGCCCTCACGCGGATGTGACAATTGTGCCATCTCTTCGGAACGAGATCTGAAAGACAGTTAACCATTTTTTGGTGTATTTAAAAAGAAGAAAAAAATGTACAATTGCTCGAAACTAGAGTTAAGTATAATTAAAAAAAAAAGCCACAATTCGCAAACGCACTTGTTAGTGTTGTTCGATAGTGGTGTAACGCTTCGGGATAGTTCGATGGCGTTACTATAGATGTCGGGTGTGGCGGAACGAAAACCGGAAGTGACGGAAGAGTACTCGGATCTGGTGGGTTTCCCCAACGGAGGACGGTACAACGGTGGCATGCTCGAGCGTTGATTCATCATGTTGTTCCACCACGTTTCACCGGGGCTCAACGTTATTTCCCTTCGAATAATTGCAAAACAGAACGAAAAAGAAACATTGTCCGCTCGCGTTAACTTTTCCTTTTTTTGATCAAAGTCAGACATTTATTTGTCGCCTCAAGAAGAGACAGCTGCAACTATATTCGGGTTCCCAATCGATTATTACGATATATTTAAATGTAATAAATGCTATCCAAGTTAACAGCAGATAAGACACATAGACAATCAGATAAAGATCTCTGTGATCTTCACGCGAATTCGGCTTGGCAGCCACTATTCGTAAGCTATTCTCCTTGTTTATGGGGTAACGACTGCGCAAAAAATAAACGATGTATTTGTAAAAAAGAAATTAAAAAAAATCATCCACTCGGTATTCGTCCTTTCGTTTTCTCAGCTTTGTACTCACCCAACTGGTTCGTTGTAACCACCGTCCATCGAACTGAAAAGAAGATATTTCATCGGATGATATTACGCCCGTTCAATTGACACGACCGTGAAAGAGCTTAATCGCTTAACTCACGTCTCGTTGTTCCGCGAGGTTCGTTGATTATAGGCGAGATTTGCCAGGAAATCCGGTTCGATTACTCGTTTCTTCTGAACGTAACGAAAACCCCTGGGTGGCCAATATCGTTCGAAAATATTAGAAAATCGCTTCCTGTGTAGCTATCGAAATAATTAAATTATCTTCAACTTACGTGCACTTGCTGCAGTTGCATTTTGACGATCTGACTTTTAATTTTTGCTTGCATTCCTCGAATTTTCGTCTCTTTCGTTTGTGCAATCGTTTAGTTACAATTTCACGATGGCAGCGCCTGTAACCGGATACCGGAAATTGTGTAACACGATCGACAATGATCTCACAGGGTCACAACGCTCAACTGTTATGGCGACAAAATAATTTCCTATTCTCGATTGAAATGATTAGTAAAATCCAATTTGTGACGCGAAGAAAAAAAAAACATTAATCCGTTACTAAACTCGAAATCTCGATTATACTTTAATAAGTTTTATTACGCTGCTCTTCCCATGAAACTACCGATGTACTGCACCGTATTTCGTGTTAATTGCGGGACAAAATCGAGAGGCAAATAAGCTTTGATACAGTCCACGATACTTCTCACTTGCACAATCTTCCAAACCATTTTATTTTACCAATTTTACGGAAATTGACGATTAATTTTTCTTCTCTAGAATGAAGGTTACGGTTTTTCAGACTCTCAGATTATATACTACATTGACAAATGTCAAATCGTGCCAATTTTGTTTTTTTCTTCTCACGTTTCGATTACGTCATTTCGAATTTTATTTTAGTCTAGCGTTTGCACTATGAACAATACTTTGAAATACAGCTGGTGTATATTAAATAAAGGTAGAGTAGCGGCGAAAGATGTCAAAAAATGTAGACACGTAAAAAAAGTTTGAAATGGATGTAAAACTAAAATAAGTGAAAAATGATAAATGATGAATTGATAACTATGAAGATATGGATATGTAAAATCTTAAAATATTTATTTTATTACTTTTACAATAGCACATTTTTTTCTTCTATATTCTTTTTAATTGCAGCTTCAAGTCTAAGATGCATATATGCAAGGCGTGTAGTGTCTACTCTGAAACGTGTCTGGCCCCACCGTGGCTTTCCCCACTACAAAATCAACGGTCCCATCGTCTCACTCCCACTACAGGAAATTTACTTCTCTCTCTCTGGGCCTGAGAAATGAGAAAGTATACAGGCTTCGTTGCCCCCGCCTTGAAGCACCGTTGAAAAAGCAGCCTCGAACCACCTCGAACATCCAGTAATTCAATGCGTTATGACCCGCGACGCTGGTCACTTCGTTATATATTTATTATCGTTCATCCATTATTTTTCCAAAATTGACCCTATGGTCAAGTGAAAGTCCTTATACGAGGGAGAATGCAGTGGCTTTTGTTTCTTCTTCTTTCCGGTGAGTCGTCATGATGTGCGATTTGTAAGAATTTTCTTGATACCCCACCGTGCGCGCTCCAGATTGAAAGATTTTGTTACGTCGAAAGCTACACGACATTATATAGTGTCGGGAGAAAAACGGTCTTAAATGAAAAGCAAATAAATAATAATAATCTTTTACAGTTTCATCGGGAAATGGTCTGAGACTCGCGGCTTACATATCGTCCGGTGGACTTCACGGTGAATTTCGATTCGAGGAACGAAACGATGATTCAGTTAAAATTCGCTTAGGTCTTCAGGCAACCCTACAGTATCCGGATCAACAATGGCTCTGGACTGTAACAAGATTTCCGGTGGATTATACCATTGTTGACAATCGATGCGATGATCGTCATCTCGGTGAAACGTAATATATTCTTATTGCAGCGACAAATTTTCACTAACTTTGACAGCCATTTATTAATATTAAATACAAAGCATTTTTTTTTAGTATATGAATTTTTTTTATAACACAGTATAATTGACCTCACGGAATTGGTCGGTCCATTGGTGTTGCCCGGAAATGAAACGAGCGTCGTCGAAGTTTCTGGTCTCAGTCTCACCGGTGAGAAGGGCCTGTGGGGAAAAGGATTGTTACTCGTGGATACTTACTCCGAGCGTAAAATTTGCGCCTCAATTACGGTAATTAAAAAAAAACGAATATAGCTCGTTTATGCTATAGTCGTTTATGCTATATGTATTTTTAATAGAAATTTTCGGGTGGAAGCTTTTTGTTGAAATTTTTTAGACGAGAAAATGCACACTTTTTCAATACGCATGCACAATTGTACAAAAAGGCAAGAAATGTAGACTTAGTGTAAGGAATTAATTGCAGGTACTCGAAAAAAATGCGGAGAAAAATGCAGAAGCTAGATTCTATGGTCCTGTAGCCGGTAGCGTGTGGTTCAGATGGTTGGGAGGTCACGCTGGAGATACAACGACCGATACGACAATGTACGTGGATCTTTATCACGTGTCGAAGCAAAATGTCCTACATAGCGTTGACTTCACCGAGCACAATTGGAAGATATACGTCACTGATATATTTGACTCGGGCAAAGGTAAGAAAAAAAAAGAAGGAAATCGAGCAAGAAGAAATCGATTCGAATTCAATAAAAAGAATGAACTTCAATAAACCGTGTAATCTTTACACTTCTTGTTTTCACATACATTCAAAATAATTGTAGTAATCAATTAGGAAGCAATTCGGAAAGTTAAAAAAATGTAGATATAGTTTTATGCGACGAGTTGGGTTGAAGTTTGTTTCATTTTTTGTTTGTTTTTGTAGACAAAAATGATTGCAACATTCTGCAGACGGTTTTCGATCCCGACGACGCTGGTACGGGAAATTCGATCGGTGACGTTGACGCGCGCCTCGGAAAAATCAAAGTAGCCGTTGATACGAGCAAAAGCTCGAAAACATCGTACAGAGATTCGTTAATTTTGCTCCTACCGCCCGATCTTCTTGGCTCTCATCGTTCGCTCTACCTGGTCATATTTCATCCGACTCACACGGACTCGTTTCTCGCTTGTGCCAAAATCAAGCACAGAAAATCCTCGTTGGCAAAGTAACGTAAACTTTATTTCTTCTTTTTACGTTCTACCGATTAAATCAACGCTGGTCCTCGTTTACGGTTTCCAGAATTCTCATTAATTCTCGCGGTATCAAGGGCGAGGTGACGTTCACGCAGGAAACCCGGTACGATCCAACCTGGGTCAACGTCTCGTTGAACACCGTCAATGATCTTGAAACTCGTCTTCGATATGCAACGAAAATAGCTGCCTACAGAATTCACGAATTGCCACGTGATCCGTTGGATTTTATTCATCAAAGGGGCAACCACGAATCATGTTTGACGACGAACGAAATGTACAACCCGTCGAATATTGATATCAAGACCATTCCACCTGCTGGTAAGAAAATCAGTCACAAATATCAATTTTTAAAAAATATTTCTGAGGAAAGATTGCGGATCATTAAGTAGAAAATCGAAAAATAAATAATTTGAGTCTCACGGTACTGAATGTTTCTGAAATCGTGCAAAATAGGACTGAACAATACTCAGTCACAAATGGGAATGTAATTTTTCATATTTCTCGTAAAAAATATAAAACCATGAAGAAATTGACAAAATTGACACTGTCATTTTTGTATTCTGAGATTTTTTTCTTTAAAATACTTAAATTTGGACAATAGGATTGGGCACCCAGGATCAATATGCGATTGGCGATATTTCGGGAAAGCTTCAAGGTCGAAAAGAGCGCTCGTTTCACAACGATATTCTTCCCGGAAGTGCACAATTGGCTGGTATATACTGGGATGTATATCTGCCACTATCAGGAATTAACAGCGTCGTTCAACGATCTCTCGTTCTTCACAAGTACGATCACAAATGAAGCATTCGATGAAATTTCGACTAAGTTGAAACTTAACGATAGTAGAAAAACCTTGAAAATAACAGTCTTTTACATTGGTTTCTCGGCATTCTCTCTCGTTCACAAAGTACCTTCCGAGAGGAAGCTACATCCCAAAGTTTCTAATATACAAAATTTGGTGTTTCTTCGTAACGTACACTTTAATGTTTTTCCTCGAAATCGCAGATTCAACGAAACCGACAATAAAGGTATAATACCGTGGGTATGTGGAACATTGGCTCATCAATTGCCGCATAATGCCGGTCAGATGCCGATGATAACGGCACAGGCAATTTTTCGATATCCGATAGTGGGTCGAGTACTCTTTCGTCAGGCGCAGAACGAGCCCGACACGGACACGACAATTATAATTGAGAATCTCGTTCACGGTGATGGTAGTGCGCTCAACAATTCTGCCGAGCACAGGTATCGCGTGACATTTTGTAATATTGTTTGTTTGTTTTATTTTCGCGAGTTCCGCGCGATTCGTTCTGTTATATTATCAGAGGAGACAAAAGTAAAACGATGTTTTAGTTTATTCGTCACGTAAAATGGCCCGAACGTTTCTCGCTTAGATGGATGCTTCACGATCATCCTCCGGGAAAGGATTTTTACAATTGGACCGGACGATGTCTCAGTACCGGAAGTCCCTACAATCCCTACAAGGTTTGCCATACTTCCGGTCTTTTAGAGCGTAAAAATCAACGGTAGAATTGGAATAATTATTTTTACATTTCCGTAACCAAGGTCGAGTGGGATCCAGCTCATCCGGAGCGTTGTACGGCGAAAGAAGTGACTCTCTGTCGTGTCGGTGACCTAACGAGACACGCTACGCTCTCGATCGCTGGACGAAAGCGCGATGGTCCTCGTTTAACGCGACGATTGTTCACGGATACGTCGTTACCTCTGTCAGGTCCGAACAGCATACTCGGCAAGAGTTTGGTCCTCTACGATGATCATGGACCAGTCGCCAGGGGCGAAAGACTCGCGTGTTCGATGTAAATTGTGTTTCGTCTTCGTTGCCTCAGCTATTTCCTTACTTTTCATTTACTGTAAAATAATTTACGTAATTACTGTTAGCGAGGACTAAAAGTGAACAATGGAATAATAATGAAATCCGAAGATGGTAAACGTTGGATCATATGTGAATAAAAAAAAAATTAACGATATACATAATTGCGGTTTTCAGAGTGAGCAGAATTTACAGGAAGAAAGGGGTGGCGAAGGATTGGTTCGGTAACGGAGACGATACTATGCTAAGAGGAAAATTCGAATTCATTCAACAGAGTGAATATGACGTGACCGATGTAGAAACGATGCTTGAAGGTTTGGGTGGAATAACCAGCGAATATCATGTCCATATGGTAAATATTATATTGTATCTATAAAACGATAATTAATTTTATTTTGTTTTATGATTTTTATGCTGACGCTCATTTTCAAGACTCCGATCGAGATGGATCTGGAATTTCCCTGCGAATCGACCACGTTATACGGCCGTTTCAATCCGCAGAACGTGAGTGCCGATAGTTCACCCGAACCCGGCGAAGGGACTACCGATCAGTACGAGATGGGAGATTTGAGTGGAAAATTTGGAACTCTCGATAATAGGAAGAGATATACGACGACTTACAACGACACAGGACTACCTCTGTTCGGGCCAAGAAGCATTTTGGGAAGAAGTATAATTATTCACAAGAAGGACAGGAACTTGAGGTAGTACGAACGCACCCCAGACCCGCAAAAAAAATTTCGGAGATTCATAACTACGAAAAATAAAACAAGAAAAGCCGAATAAAATAAATCAGCAAAGAGAATTTAATAAAATTTGTCGCTAAAAAAGTTTCATAAAACAAAATTAGCATATAGAACTAAAATTTTAGTTTGATCTTCAGATTTTTATGTATGAGACTTCTTCTTAACACAACTCATAATCATAAGTCCACAAATTTAATAAACAATTAATTAAAATTTCAGATGGGCATGTTCAACGATAGAGCGAGGCTACGCGCCTTCCGAAGCCCGAGAACTTCGAGCTATCGCTTCCTTCCATCATCCGAACGGTTTCGCATACGGATACATAAAAATGGTAGACAAATAAAAAGTCATCACTCGCCAAGTTCTCAAGGTCTTGCGACACGTTTCCCTCCTGATATACGTTCAACATTACTATTTCAGACTCAACTAATATACAAGGACAACAGTCAGAGCGAAACTGTGATCGAAGTGAAACTGCGACATCCTGGGAATCACGATCGAAACGTCGTATGTACACACACACACGCGCACACACCAAACTTGTGGCGTCGTTTCAAGAATTTTGTAAAGCATGCGTTGTTGTATTAACGACTCTTTCAGACGAGAAATCATAACTGGGCTATATACGTGAATCCGGTTGGTGTTGACGCGACTGTTAAGGTCAAAGATACTCGATGCGTCGCCGGTGGATATCTATGGAATCCTTATTACACTCAGCTCGCAGATCCCTTGAACGTAAGCTATAATAAAGCTCCTTTAATTTCTCATGTCAATACACATTATTATGTACATGTAAAAAAAAAAAGCTGCCAATTGAAACATGCACATTCCTTCACAATATTTATCGAATTGTCACAAATCTCTCATTACGAACAGTCTGATTCTAAAAAATGGAATTTTTCTTCCCCATCACAAAGTTTTCTCTATAAAAAAGTAAAATGTAAAATATTACACACTTACGTTCACAATGACTCTCTATTTTCAGGAAGATCTTTACCGACAGGAATGCGGTCCGGATTTACCGTTACGCTGTTACGTGGGCGATCTTTCGGCGCGCTTAGGACCCATAGACATTGGACTTGAACGAAGAGTCTTCGTAGATTCGAATTTTCCACTTGAAGGCACGGTCACTGCTCTCGGCAAATCTATCGTTATATTGGATCAAAATTTCGGATCACAGAGATTTGCTTGCGCAAATATCGAGCCCGACTTTAATATCGTAAAATATGCTAATATCAGACGACCACCGCGATTTGTAACGTGAGTCATTGTGCGGTGCGGAGATTATATTGTTTTTTTTTTTGTTATATCGAGATAAATTATCGCGAACGACGTGTTTCAGAGCACAATTTCTCGAGGATGTACGACAAGTGATGGGAATTCCCGAATGGATGTTGTCGATCGACAGTAGAAAGACCAAAACTCTTCACAACGGCGGATGTATACAATTCTTGTTGCATTTCAGAGGTAAAAACTATTTAATGTTTAGCTGACTTATGAATTTTTTTTAAATTATTGTAACAATACCAAATTGATACATTTTCTTCGTAATCACAGGTCCAATTGCTAGTCGCATGGAGCAAGATTTTAGTAAGCTAATGTCTACGGGTCGTTTGGACTCTCCGAGTCTCAGTATTCCCGGTTACGTTCACGCGAAACGTAAGACAAAATTGGGCTACAGACAGTGCGGAACACGAGATCCGAATGATAAAAGTATAAACGCCTAGTTTCGTCCTAAATAAGAAATTGAAACATAAGACGAGTGAAGATTCGGACTTGACGATGAAACTGCCTTTCTATTTTTAGGTCTGAAACGTATCTTCTGGAGTTCTACAGCCGTATCGCATTTCCCAGCATTGGCAACACTCTCGTCATCCTTACTTTATTTGTACTTAGTATGAAGTAAAAAAAATTCAATAGCATCATTATCCGAAAGATCGCTCGAGGTTCATCGATATTTCGAATAATCATGAATAATGGAGGAAAAGGAAAACGCGGAACCCACGTGATAATCAATATATTTATACTTTATTTCAAATAACAATGTTATAAGAGTCTCATGTTCATATCTGTTAAATGTGTAAATATATATGTCATTACGGCTCATAGTGTATTAATCGTCACAATGAATTGCCCTCGAGAGACTTCAACAAGCTCTCAATCTCTGGGCATTCGAGATCTATTACACGAATTTCAACCGAACCAATATGACGTGTCTCACGGCAGTCTTTTACAAATTCAAACGATCTCTCTAGACCCGGCCAAATTTGCTAACTCATATTAAAATTTTTTTTTTTTTTTATTATTACTTTTCGTTCCGTTCTCGTACTTATCTACACTTTTACAAACGTTTCTAGCCTGCGATTTTCGAATGTACGTCGCAGATAATGTTCTACTTCAAGCGGGTTTATCCAGCCGATTAAAGCAGAAATATCGAGAAAAAAAAATCTGTGATGTTTATCCAAGAATTCAATGCTCGAACAACATTGTCTCGAGTATCGCGATAAAGGCAACCAAGGTGTTCGCATTCTCAAACAATGAGGAGCTAAACGCGCTAAAGAGAGGGCGACGATAAATCGAGATGACGAAGAAAAAAAAAAAAAAAAATTGTCATGCCTAATTGGAAGCCTTAGCAGTGGCACTGGGAGCTGCAGCAGTCGTAGACGCGGCTGTCGCCGAAACAGTTGCGTTAGACACCGCCGTGGTAGACGTTTCTTCGGTTACTATTCGCCGATTTTTCTTTATCCTCTTCCATTCGCCGTTCGTATAATTCATCTGGAAATGTGTCTCAACGAGCATCCCAACGATCGTACCGTCAGGTTGTACGACGTCCTCGATATTCTCCGACAGCATTACAGTTACGATATTGCCTAATTTTGGACATGGATTGTCTGGAAGGTAAAAAAAAGAAAACAATTACGATATTTCAAACCCAGTCAATTGGGACGAATATATGAGAATGTGAATAATACACCCACCTCTTGAACCAGCCATAAAACCCAGAATGAGCGCTTTTTCCGGCCTGGTGACTTTATTCGCTGTCCTGAACATTTCTTGAGCTTCAAGCATTTGTTCGCGCTGTAACGAATGAATACCATATCGTAAATCCGGCACAAAAAATACAAACTGAATCGCTTTGACAGGATCTTGTTAACGGATTCGTAACTTATTTACTCTATTCATTAACACAATATTGAACACAGGTCATTCTTACAAATGAACGAGACCATTATTTGCTGAAGCTTCGTAACAAAAATTGCGAAAAAACCAACAAAACAAATAAAAGTAACTATCGTTATTTTCTCGTTAGTAGGATAGAAGTCAAGTGAGATGGCCATTTCTGCCTAGGAATACTTACTGTAAGAGACAGTCCTTTTCGCGTGTTGGCAGCGGCGTTTGGTGGTTGGGCTGTTGGTTGTATGCGTATTTGCGTGACTGTTTGGGCCGGCCGTACAGTTTGTACGCCAGCTGGAGTAGTCTCGACGGGAGTAGTAGCAGTGGGTGTTGACAGCGGCAGCGTCGTACTCGGTGTCGTTGGGGTAGTTGGCGTCGTCGCTGCTGGAATAACAATAAAAGTATCTATGATTCAACGGATCGATTTAAAAGTGTGTGATCGTTATGAAAATACTATACGGAGTGAAAACTTACGAGTCTGGGGTGTAACGGCTGAAGGAA
Source organism: Oxytorus armatus (assembly GCA_958009045.1). Taxonomy (NCBI): domain Eukaryota; kingdom Metazoa; phylum Arthropoda; class Insecta; order Hymenoptera; family Ichneumonidae; genus Oxytorus; species Oxytorus armatus. The sequence goes on from OY253745.1 coordinate 14,861,577, forward strand.
CCGCGGCGGTTGTACTCGCGGGTGCGTAAGTAGCTACCGTTGCTCCGGTTGTTACCGGTGTCGCGGGAGGATTTATGGGCGCAAGACCCTGTGCATATTCGGGCGTCGTGGGAACTTCCACGGGCGTCGGGGCAGCGGTTGCAGCCGCTGCCGCTGCAGCTTGGGCTTCCGCAACTTTCTTCTGTTGTTCCTCTAACTCCATCATGCGCTTACGTTTTTTAGCCTGAGCGTAACCGAGTGGCTGTTCGTTGATATCCAGAAGCTTTATACCACCGTCTTTGCGCGTTCTACTGCCGATAGGAGTTCTAGTTGACAAGGAAGATGGTGTTAGCGCGGGCGATCGGAATCCGCTCGTCGGTACTCTACTCGGTATTCCCTTCAAAGGCGCTGAAAAAATCGTAAATCACAATTTTTCATTAGATTTCTACGACATTAACTAATAGATTTATAGCAAAACGTCAATTACGCGGGACAACGCGAACTTGAGTGAAAATCGTAATAGCTTTGTATTATGAGCAATGAAAATGATCAGATTCATAATGATCAATTTAATGCTAATTTGTTAATTCGTGTTATATTAATTTTGTTTTGTTATTCGAATAGTTCAGTTTGTTTCTTTGAATAATTTTTCCTTAGGACATTGTTACACTTGTTACATTTTTCTCAGTTATATCATTAGTGCATTTTTAATTTTCCATAGCTCGTTTTGCTGAATTTTATTTTTAAATTCCGCAATTACAAGATACACGTCGATTTTACCAATCTACAATAGTATGGAAATCTTCAATCAAAATACCATTGTTTGATCCCTAAAAATGTGTCAAAATAATTTTTTGTTGTTTTAGCACTCATGTAACTAGCGCATAGCGCTATAGCAACTTCAATCGAGTTTCTACTATATTGATATTCCCGGTTCTTACTTGTGTCTGTCATTTTTCTTGGCATTCCTCTACTTCTGACTGGCACAGTTGGCGTTGTGTTCTTCTTCAAATTGTTAGCTGCATCGACGCTTTTCTGTAGCAATTCGGCTCTGAGAGCAGCACTTTTTGGTTTCCTTTTCAGTGTAAAGTGTTTGGTGGGTGCGGGTTGTTGCCCAACTACAGAGGTAAGTGCCGTTTTATTGAGATAATGACACTCTAACGGAAGCATAGCGGGATCATTCTGCTTCTTCAATAGTTTTCTGAGATCATTTACAAGTTCGCCGAAGATCGGCCTGTGCTCGTCCAGATCAGTGATGTCTGTGTTCAATGAACCAGTGGATGGAAATGTTTTCATCGCTTCGGATAGCATGGAAACCCACAGTTCGCTGTCCAGCGATGCCACCTCGATGATTTCTTCCAATTCGGCGCGCCACTAAAATTTTCGTACGTATGTAAACATTCGTCGATATACCTTCGTTTCAAAAACATTGACTCGTCGAACCAAATGTGCAGAGTTCAGGTTATAAATGAAGTAATATTGATAATGCATTAAGAATACGAATGAATATTAATGATTTTTTCAAAATTCACGTGAAAACTTCAACCGTAATTTGTAATGTTGTAATAGCGACAATATAGGTAATAATTCAATGTATACAAGGAAAAGTCGCTTGCAAAACATCGTTGCGGACAGGTGCACCGAGGTAGGTGGCGTTGATCAACAATTTTCAATGGATTACTGTTATTCTGAGGTTAATTAGGAAGTAATCATTAGTTTCATTATATGCAATTTTTTTCGGAATAACCAAACGACGACAATGTTTTCGATAATTAGCGTTAACCGTCTGTTAACACTGTGTAACGATTCGAGATACAATAAAAAGACAATTGGTCACTTACCTCCTCGACATTCCGTCTAGGTATGTGAAAGAAAGACAGTAATAATTTGAGCTTGACTTGCGTCTGAAGATCTGGAAAACAATCCTTGATGTTCCTCAATACTTCGGCATTAAGTTGTGAACAAATTGAGCTCCCAGTCCAGCTGTCGTTCGACGTTCCTAACTTGTTATGAAGCCACAACGACGTATCACTGTCTCTCACATTCGCCATATTGGAGTCGTTTGATTCAGTTTGATTCCAACAACCGCCGTGCCTTACCGATGCGCGCCACATTTTTCTCCCGCCATATAATCCGTTCCATCATAATCAATTAATAAAAATTGATTGCTGAATTTCCCGGGAAACATATGACTAAATGCCGTAGTGAAATACGTAACTCAACACGTAACAATATTTTGTGTTTAATGTGCCAACTTAAAAAATGCCACAATTCATTGCATTTCGGATCGGAGAGTCAAGTTTTGCGATAGGAAAATGTAGTCTGTCTCTCTCGCACTCCTGTCGGTTATCAGTTCACGCTTTTTAATTTGTACAGCACTGCCCTCTGGGTTACCTGACAATGTCAACGACGAACTAAAAATTCCTGTTCGGCCTAGGTTGATAAAACAGAATCTTCTTATTATGGACACGCTATACAGTTATACATCGCTCTGCGTTGACACTTGACACCACACTTGACACAATGACATGTGCTACGTTGAGCTGGGTTGAGCTCAGTTGAGCTAGGTTTATGAAGCGGCTTGTTCTCAAGTAAACACCAGATCACTTTTGTGTACAAACAATACAACTGTGACGTATTTTCAAGTAATCAAATTTACGATGGCATCGGTTCAAGACCGTAAGTAAATTATTAAAAAATACTTTACGATCTACGTGTTTATAATTCTCCGTAAATATGAACATTATTACCGGATTTTGAGGTTAGAATGGACGCTTTATTCACTTTATCGTCGATACAGTTGATTTTTATTACATACTTTATTATTGTATCGTATCACTGAGTATATTTAGAGTATGTGATATAATAAGCAATCTCGTTGCCGCTGTTTAAATTATAAATTATTGTACAAGTAGGCAACATCTAATCAAAAGTATTGTACGATGATAACTAAATTGAACTTATCAAGGATATTTATTCAATGGAAAATACAAGCTTTTTTAATCGCAAACGTTATCACATTTTTACCATCTTTTCTGTTGTCCGCTGTCTACTTTTCAATTTCTATATGTAATTTTGTTGATTCGAATGAAACTGACAAAAATCAATAAGACAATATTAATCCTTTATTTATGTTATAATTTGCAGGAAACAAGTTAAAACGTATATCGTACGATACATGGAGCACAAGAGAGCAATTATGTCTGGCTACGAGTGTACTAAAATCAGGTGATCAGAACTGGATAGGTGTATCGAGGTCGCTGAAGCCATTCACAGAGAAGGAAGCACTAAGGCCGCCCGATTGGTTTTCACAAAAGTCTTGCGCCATGCAGTACGCCATTCTGCTGGAGAACGCCGACGCGCCAAAGCGTAAAAAAAGAGATAGCGGAGAGACCACGGGGGAATCCATAGTTAGACGATTGACTCAGGAAAGAATAGCGGAACTCGGTCAGATACTTGCTTTTCAACGAGACGAATATCAGCAACTAAAGGCGGACGTTAATTCGTTGAGATCGGGCACGATAACGGAGGAGAAATTGCAAAAAATGTGGCTCTCAATAGAGCAAGAGGAGCGAGATCAGGAGCAAAAAGCCAGAGCGCACGCAGCTTGGTTGGCGAAACGTCAGCAGAAACAAGAGGTTCAATCTTTGCAAACCGTGACACTGGCTGCACCGCGTAAAACATTGGACGCTACGAGTGAGACTCAAGAGACGGGTGATACGACGAACGACGATGATGAGAAGAAAAATCGAGGGGGTAGATCACCCTTATTAACGAGTCTATTGAAATCACCGAGTCCAACTACCCAAATTCAAACGCCGACATCGTCGGCTCAGGTAAACTCTCCAACGATAGCCAGTCTTCTGGGTTCCAGTCCAAAAGTGCCTAGTACACAAATATCCGCACCCAGCATAACGCCGCAATTGCATCAGCTCGTTTCTAACGTTGTAACGAACACCGTGGTCGAAAGGCCCTCGGTCGGAGCACCGACGCTTTCTATGCTCCTTGAATTACCGGCAAATTTACAGAGAGGTTCTCTGGCGAGTTTACAACAGGCAGCCTCGAACGTTCAGCAACAAATTGCACCACCGGATATTCATATACAAGGTTACAGTGTTAAACAGTTAGCCTCGCAGCACGATGAATCAAACGTCAAACCACCGACGGTCGTCTCGACACCGAGTATTCCCGTAAATGAGTGTATGGTGCAGATAATCGATCAGGTCGACGATGGAATACGCAAAGACATAATGACCGATGTGATAAACAAGGATGAGATAAATGAAATAATCGGTGATCTTGAAGAGCTTATAAAGGAAGAAATAACGGCGAGTCCTCAGACGAATACCGTTAAATCAGTTACAACTGTGGCTGTTGTGGAAAATTTGCCGATTCCCGAAGTCGAGAAGATTGTTGCGCCGGAACGTCCGGAACCGAGAGATGTTGACGAGCCTGTATCACTGTCGAATTCCCCGCAGAGTGAAATGGCCATCGAAGAGATCGATCAGAGTACCTCGAGCATTGCGGAAATCATCGGTACCGTTGCCATTGAGCCTGCGGAACCGAAAATCACCGTAGTACCTGTAGTAACCGACGAACCGATTCAAATTGAGGAAAAGGCGGAGGAGGAGGAGGCGGGGGAGGAAGAGGAGGATGAAGAAGAAGAAGAAGAAGGAGAGGAAGAGGAAGAAGATGAAGAAGAGGGTGAGGACGAGGAGGAAGAAGATGAGGAGGAGGAGGAGGAAATTAAGCCAGATACAAAAATGGAAGGGGTCGATACAGTCGAACCTGAACCAACGGTGGAATCTGAAAAAGTATCTATAACAGAAATAACAGAGGAAACGAATATACCCGATGACAAGGTTTCTATTGAAGAGGAGAAAGTTGTCGAAGAACCGAAAGAAGCGAGCGTAGACGTTGCACTGGCTGAAGTAAAGTCCAAAAGTCCCGATCCCGTTGACACGAGTTTACACGAAAGACCGACCGAGAAGGAATGCGACGAGCCCGAAACTCCCGAACTTGCAACCGAGATAGAAGAAACGAATGAAAATTCCATCGAGCAGAAGGAATCAACGGAGAAAACGAAAGAAAAAAATGATGTCGAATTGGATCAGATCGAATATAATCTAGCGAAGATAACGGGTGATCAGAACGAGGCCGGTTCTGCTGAAGTTGTGAGCGTTTGTTCGGAGGTTACAACCGATGCTCCAAGTATCGAGGATAATGAAAAGTCACAGGACATCAGTATGATATTGGAGGACGACGAGAGTTTTCAGAGTAGTTCCAGCAAAAAGAAAGACACCGACGAACAATCGTTGATCGAGAACTTGATCGATGGTTCGGATTCTCAAGATTCATTCAAAGATGATTCCACGTCGAAAGACGCTACGAAGGAAACGCTTAATGGAACCTCGACCGACGCGGAGAGTCCCGCTGCCGAAGGTATTCCGGAAAAAATTGACGATGAGGCAAAAGTGGAGGATTCAAAAGATTCCGAGGACGTGGCGACCGCGACGACACCGGTGATTGAGGCGAAAGAAAAAATTGAGGAAGCGGTGATACCCGAGACGGAAGAAACAACAACTGAAATGGAAAAGACTGAGAGCGAAGAGATAGAAGATAAAGATGACAAAGAGAAGGAAGAAATAGAAGATAAAGAGGAACAAGTGAAGGAAGAGAAAGAAGCTGAAGAAAATAAACAGGACAAAGAGGAGAAGGAAGAAAAAGATGAAAAGGCGCCGGAAGATTCGTTGAAGACAGAAGTGGAAGCGAGCGAAGAAAAGAAATGCGTGACCCCAGTACCGAACGACGAGAAGCCAGATGTTAAGGTAGAATTGGAGCCTGAGACCCTGATAGAACAGCTCGAGGAACCGAAGAAGGATGAAATCGAGGTCAAAGACGAGAAGGACGATGACGATAAACAAATGGATATCGAATTATCGGTAAAAAAGGAACCTGCCGAGTCAGCGGGTAGTATTTGCGACGATATAGGCGATCTCGACGAGGAGGAATCATCTTTAAGCAAATTGAGCGGTGGTCGGGCAATGAAGACGTACTCGAAGAAGCAAACTATCGCGGTCGACAGCGAGCCGGAAAACGAGAGCAGCGGTGAGAATGCCGATTATCGAGCTTGGAAGAAAGCCGTTATGCTCGTTTACAACAGACTCGCAACTCACAAATACTCTTCGGTATTTCTTCGTCCGATCACCGAGGATCAAGCGCCCGGTTATCATTCGGTGATCTTTCGACCGATGGACCTATCGACAATTAAGAAAAATATCGACAACGGTACTATCCGTTCCACAATGCATTTTCAGCGGGATGTTATGCTCATGTGTCAAAATGCTATTATGTACAACAAGCAGGATACTTTTATTTACAAAATGGCTATATCGATGCAAGAAGAATGCTTGCAACACATGCAGGTACGACATAATTGCGTTGAAAATTGTGCAAAATCAAATTTTCCAATTACATCTTCTGCTACAATCGATTCTTACATTTTTTTTTCGAATAAATTTTTTGCTAGTTAAAATTTCTACTAACAGTGCGACGTAACATGAAATGAGCATTTAAAAACATTAAAGTTAAATTTTTGGAAATAATTTGAAAATTAGACTTTGCCCACTTCTGATTATGATTTTCATACGCTCGACATTGACGTCCCGACGATCGTTATAATTTTTTTTTATCATTCTTCCCTTTTTCATTGTTTACAGATTCTCGTTCAAGTTACGGGTGAAGGTCAATTACGCAGAGAAACGCGTACAGCCGCTAGTAGTAGCAGTGAAACCAGCGAATCGAGCATCAAGAGAAAAAGAAGTCATATAACACCGAGTCCACACGATACCGACAGTCCCCGTGGCAAAAAGCGTAGAAAATCCGAGAACGATTAAAAACAAAATCTTCGCTAATGCGAATAAATTCTCGAGAATATACACGTTCCTTCGTGCGAGAGGCCTCTTTTCAACTGCGATCAATATACGTTTTTCACTCATTGTACAAAATAATTTAACTAAGAAATTAATCGTTATGAGCATTCTTATCGTTGGATTAGCAGAGAGAAAGAGAGAGAGAGAGAGAGAGAGAGAGAAAAGATGAGAAAGAAATCGTGAGACACACCATCCCTGTGGTTCGTACGTTCAATTGTTATTTAATAGTCTTAAAATAAGAGGAAACAAAAGCGAGAGGCACAAGTCTCCCTTGGACATGGCACTAAATTAATTGGACTATATGATGCCGTCAACTTGTATATAAATTAACCAGTTTAACATCAGCATACGATAAATTATAAACAACAAAAAATACATTTGTACGAAATAATAAATAATCTATAAAAAAAAAAAAATACACAAAATGGGTCATTATGGTCGTGGCGATTCGAGAAAAATGATTTGCAGCTCGGACGAGGAAGAAGGTTATTCGGCAACTTCGCAGCATCCATCCCGAACGAATTACACGATGTCGCAGATGAATCAGCGCGACAAACGAAATCTCATACTCGGGACTTTCGGCGAAGCTGTAAGATCATCGTCCCATTGCCAAGTGAGGAGTTAATAGTGTGCAAACAAAAAAATATCGTTTCTCATTACGAAAAGCCGCCTCTTCCTCTGCCACCTGTTTCCGACGATACTGATCGGCAATTTTGGGCGGAAGACGAGCTAAGCAGCTGTGACTCCAGGCATCTCATGATAGCGCGACGCAAAAGAAGACACAGCGTGGCATATAGAAATCGGGCTGCCGTGCATAGAAGACGTTCGGGACTCGTTCAATCGTCAAGCTCTGGCACGGAAACCGCTCGTCTCAATGTACCACCATCGGGTATCCTTTATAGTTACAAATTGCATGAAACATAAAGAGAAACATAAAGAAAGCCCATTAAGAAGGTGAGATTTTTGTTGCAGTAAGAAGAAGACGAAGACATCGAAATTGTCCGGGTACATCGAGAGTTCAAAGAACGAGAGTCGCGAGTAGCGGCGTTCAGACAAAGTTACATCCAAGTACGGTGTCTCGGTTAGTCATAGAGGGTAATAATTTGGAATCAAGCTGCAATATTGTTCAACCCGCTGTGCACAATCAGAGTTTCAAAATGTCATTTCTATCGAGTCACAAGAATGGCGAAACTAGCGGAGGAACAAGAACGAACGCGACGCCATCGCGAACGCCATCGAAATCCGACGCTAGAAATGTTAGGAAAAATCGTATCTCAAAAATGGGATCGCCGCCGAAATCCAGACGAATGTAGAATAAACGGTTTCCGAAATTTAATACATGTTCACGACGCTCTGCTCCACTTGTTTGTTTTTTGTACTTCTCTCGCGCTATTAGCAGTTAAGTGGTGCCAAATGATTGCCAAAAACGGTTCGAAACGTTTCTAAATTAAAATTTGTTATAAGTACGTTTCTCTAATGTATTGAAATTATTAATATTTAAATATTTGAAAAGAGACTCTTGCCTCAAGATAATATTCAATTTAAGTTTTACAATACGTCTTTTTTGCTTTCATGAAAAATATTCGTTGCTGTCGTTTTTTTTTTTTTTTTTCAAATTAATTTTTCATCTTGAAATATGAACGATACTTCGTACGAAATATCGATAAACTTTTGGTACATGTAAAAATATTTAAATCTGACGTAGTCATAGAAGAAAAATGATTTTGAACGTAGGTAAATCTTTAACAGATTCCTATACTACAAGATTTTGACTAATGGCATTCATGTTTATGTGTTTGAGCACAAACCCGTGGTTTTGAGTCAATGCGTGCGTGTAGGGTGTGGGAATTACTCCGAAACATAGTACAACTACACGGGCAAAATTCTCGACAAGCCGACTGCGCTCTGTTTGATCTTTCGGGCGATACCCCCGCAGCAAATTTTACTGCAGAGGGACATTGCCACTTAGTATATAGCTTTATCAACAAGTACATATCGCGCGTAGTGTTCTGTTTTTATTTTCTACGCTCAGTTCGTACAGCTCGAATGCAAATGTCAGTGAGAGCTGTACCGAGCTTCGTGTTATAGTATCGTTTACGCCGACTGGTAAATATAATTGTTCCGGTTACTACGAATTATCGTCAAAGATGACTTACTTTCTGAACAACGAATGGGGCAAGAATCAATATCAAAATCTCAGCAATGCAAGGACGAACGAGAGTGAGTTTTCCAATAACAAAAAATGCATCATCAAACCCAAATTTCATTTATCGTCATATTTATACATTTTCATAACGATATTTTGCTCCATATGTTACGACCAAGTTTTTGAATGTTATCGGAGAATTTATCAGTACTTTTACGCGTTTTGTTACTGATATTGCATGAATTTTCCACGAATAACCAAAATTTTATTTGTTTGGATTATTTGTCAATTTTTTTTGTATAGAAATTAGCGACACCTGGCGCGGATTATTTGGAACAATCTCAAAAGCGCGAAATTCAAATTATCTCACATTGTATTGATTAATTTTTGATAATGTTATTATACAATTTTTTATAATTTCAGACACGACAATGCGATCAATTTTAAGTTCTTTGGTCGTAGCACTGTTTATGCTACTGTTGATATTGTCCCTGTGGAACGTAAGCCTTCGTCATCCGGGAAAAACTCACGTTGTCATGATAGACACGACACAACCACTTTTGCACCTAACGTCCAAGAGATTTTTATCATTCGGTCTTGATTCCTCTTTGCTGAGGAATATGATGAAAATGCCTATAAGTGATAAGAAATTTGTTAACTTGGCGCATTATTTGAGTCCCGCTTATGTGAGAGTCGGTGGAACTTCGGCGGATTGTTTGTTTTTCAATCAGGTCAGTCGACGATAGTTACAAAAATTTGTAGAATTTTTTTTTTTTTTTTTTCTTCCGGTTATTCCCGCTGTGACATTTAACGTGTGGAAAGTATACGTTTTCTTTCTGTAACAGACTGCCCCAGATATTTCGCTAAACGTGACGAATCCCGTGGACGGAGGGGATATAAGTAACTTTACGATTACCGAGGATGATTTTCTGGCGCTGTATAAATTCACGCAAAATTGTGACTTGCGAATGATCTTCGATCTCAATGTATTGATCAGACAGCCCGATGGAAATTGGGACATGAGCAATGCCCAAAAAATCATCAATTTTGCCAAAGGTCACGATATGTTGCTGGATTGGCAATTGGGCAATGGTAAATGTCTCTGTAGCATTGAGGAAAAAGAAGATGCATATTGGAATGTTGAAATTGAGATATATCATGCGATTGTATGTTTTTCAGAACCAAACTCCTTCCAACACGTGTTTGGTAGGACAATAACGGCGCAACAGCTTGCGCGAGATTATTATCGTCTTCGTGCAATTTTGAACGCGTCGGGTTATCAGTCCAGTATAGTTGTAGGACCGGAAGTGAATCACATCGGTGATGCAAATCATCGAGGTGAAATGTATGCCAAAGAGTTTCTGGAGAATGATGGAAATAGCGTCGACTATGTGACGTGGCACCAGTATTATCTCAATGGGAGAGAGGCTCAAGTGAAGGATTTCATTAATGCTTCAACTTTCAATTATCTTCCGATGCAGATTAAATCGATGAACGCGACGATCAATGCATCGGGACAAAAGATAAGAATGTGGCTTTGTAAGTCTATAATTCAATCGTTTTTTTTTGCATTGGGATAGCTAAAACATTACGTGCTAGTAAAATGAGTACCAAATTTTAAAAAAATTCCTTTCACAACGTCCATTCATAAATCGATACTAATTGTCGGTTTGATCTTCTTTCTTCTTTTTCAAATATGGCACTCATTTAATCAGTGCGTACTGGGACTTATCTTAAAAGAATTAAAAATTACTAAAAAGGATATCAAAAGGTACAAATAAAATTTAAGAACATTCCTTCCAGCGGAAACTAGTACAGCGTATGGTGGTGGTGCTCCCGAATTATCGGACAGATACGTAGCTGGATTTCTGTGGCTAGATAAGCTCGGTTACAGTGCTTCAACTGGTGTCGCGGTTGTCGTAAGACAATCACTCTTCGGTGGTTATTACGCCATGGTTGGGCCAGAAATTATGCCAAATCCTGACTGGTGGGTCAGTGTGATATATAAACAATTGGTCTCCGAGAAAGTCTTGAAATTAGTAACCCCGAACAACTTTGCTCAAGTACGATTGTACGCGCACTGTTCGCCGGAAAGTGTTCTTATTAGTCGAGTTCCCTCAATCACTGTGTACGGCGTGAATCTCCATGAAGCACCGGTGAAAATTTCTGTACAAGGCATCCATTCGACACCGAACAAAAGTGCCAAAATCTTTTTGTATATCCTGACAGCCGATCATCTGCAATCGAGGTATGTATAATTAATATTTGTAAAGTTTCACGTTATGACGTTTATATGCGGAATATATGATAATTACGATTTTATCCAGTGATATTCGGATGAACGGAGAAACTTTGAAGTTGCGAACTGACGGGAGTTTGCCGCCATTCAAACCTATCATCTCGGACTTGTCTCAGACAATAATTTTGCCAGCGTATTCGATGGTATTTATGGTGATACACGGAATGGACGTTCGTGTATGTGAATCGTGATAGGCCAAAGATTAAAAAATCCTCGTCACGACGTCGCTATGATTTTAATATTTACATGTTTTTGTATATACGCTATAATCAATCATTTGATCTTTATAGCATAATGTATTCCTAAAATTTGTGATGAAACAAACAAAAAAAACAAATAATAATAACAAACTGACTGCCTAATAAATTTTTCGGGTATTACGATCTACTTTATTATTTTGTGATACACATCTGACGCTAGACGTTATACAATTCGTATAATTTTACAACCCTATAGAATTATCATATATCACACAACCACGTAACGCGTACGAGACTGGTAAATAAGAATTTAGACCACATAGCCACGGAATGAAATTTCAGATAAACTATATAACATACACTATCATTTTTTCGCCATACTGTTTCACTATCATCACGCCGGCGTCTGTAGTATACGGGGAAAAAGAAACTCATTTTCGTTGAAACAGGCGAGTTTTTTTTCCGATTATAAATACTGAAAGTAGTGGTATCGCGATTGCGGAATGAAATAATTGTTTTCGTCGACAGGATTAATCTCATTCTGATCGAAAATACGACGTCGTTGAAATGAGGACAACCACCACCTTTTTCGGGTTTTAACACGTTAATCTTTTTCGTTTCTTCGTCTTTTTTTTTTCTTTTTTTCTTTGCATTACACATTTAGGATAAGATCTCCAACAGTGCTTGTGTGACTTTCGCGGCCTTGCATTGGACATTAACTCCAACAATGTTACATTTTTCATCGATTTCAACACGGTTCTTACTGCAAGGAAAAAAATTGCTGCGTTCTACAGCATCGAAATATACAGAACTTTACATAGGTATATTTACACATTCGTGAATATAGATACATTATCGTTAATTTCTTCACTCGGCCGTAGCTGAGATGGTAATGGTCTTTCCCTTGGGATCGTCAAAACGATCCATCGTGCGAATATCCATAACCATCGTGAGACCCCAGATCATGATGATGGCGAGAATCGAAGTGACGAAAATTCCAGCCCAAATGGGAATGCTTGTGAAGCCAACGCAGTCGTAAGCGTCACCAAAATTCTTTCCATCGATCTGTACTTGAAAGTCTGTCATGTCGAATCTAATGAACGTCGCGTTGCCGAATCTAACGTTTTGCGAGCAATGATACGAAAAATTGTAGGGAAACGATCGATCACCGCTTGACGCCAATGTCGTGTTCAAATTGTCGCGTTTGTACAAAACTTCGGGTGAATAATAGCCGGCTATTTTTACGGGAAATCGCAGGAGAACGTTAGCTTTGTAAGTTTCCGAGCCATTCTTCACCGTGTACTCAAAGTTCAATTGCAGAGGTGAAGCGTTGGTGCCGTTGCCCTCTTGAGTTCCATTTTTTGTCAGTTCAACAGTGATTTCTTTATCGTCCGAAACTTTCAAGGTTGGAGCCTTGCCGGCATAGAACAATATTCTGGTTTCATTGATGACATAGGCGGTGGATCGTGGCGACGGTGTAGGTTCGTCGTCCGCTGCTCTTTTTATTCTCTCCGAACGCCTGTACTGGCAGGATGTGCCTGTTAGCGCGGCTACCAGTTTGGGATAGGATTCCTTCGTCATATTGAAGATTCCGGGAATTACATTCAAATTCGTGATCTTTTTCAGAACTAGTTGACCATCGGAGAGAGATTCGAGCTTCTCATCGGTAGTACTATTGTACGACGGAAGATTTTCAAATACGGACAGAGGAGTATCGACCAAAGGCTGATAAATGACGGAACGGCCGTCCATAAATTGATTTAAAGTCTGAAAATATCGTAGAAATCGAAAATTAGAGATAACACTTTGTTTTATTTGAATGATGCAAAGGACTACGCTCAAGTTGTACAATTTTCGAGTAAGCAACAATGATGAAATTTAAAAAAAAAACATTCAACGCACCTGATCATGGGTTATGTTCTCGATGCAAAATTCATCCATGTAGAAGACGAGAACGGGATGCAGGGCACCGCCCACAATATTCGTAACAATTTTCTCAAAATCTCCTTGCGACGTTCTCTCAAACGGATTAACGTGATTTGGTTTGGAGTTAGCCAAGTCACCGCCCCATATCAAAACGGGCACGGAACTGCCGGCTTCCGTTTTCAATATTGGAAATACCAAAATGAGCCCGAGGAACCAGGTGAGAACGTCTCGCGTATATCGCATTTTTGGCACTTTTCGTTACGCGAATTTTTTCGATAATTCGGGGTGTTTCACTACTGCCTCTGTGCACTGTGCAGGGGCTGTGGATCGAGCACAATCGAGCAGAAGGCACTCACGCGCCTGTACTGTCATATGATGCGATCACGTGACTATACAGCGCTATGACGGTCGATATTTCAACTTCTCGTTGAATGCAAAAATGTGTTGTATCTTTGAGAAAAAAAGATTTATACTTCTTTTCATTACTTAACGCAATTTTCGATATTACTTTTACATGGCAATTGGTGCAGATTAAAGTGCCTTATATTCGTACCATGAAGCCTTCGATCACAGCTCACCATCTACTCCAATGGACAAAAAACAAAAACAAAAAGTGGTCTCTGTACACTTTGACGAGTTACGGAGTTTCCGGCCGCGGTGTCAAAATTTCGCTGTTAATTTCGCATTTGACTAAGTAATTAAAGAGTCAGAATCTTCGTAGTTTGAATATACATCCGGACGAAAGTGCTCCGATGGCTGCCATGGGTGAATCGGGAACGACCACCGAAACTGTGATGTACACGGTAAATATAATAACACAATATTACCCACAATGGCAAAAGTAAATCTATAAGTAATGTACTTTGAAACTTCATAGCAACTTCAACCATGGAGTACAGTTGGTGCGTTACCATGTATGGAACAAATATCCGGTTCCCCGGTACCGGTCAGACTCGGAGAATATTACAGAACTCCAAGACCACATCCATGGCGACCAACGTTGGGTTACGAGACCGTTCAAGTTCTTCCACTGTAAGGAAATTGTGGCGATTACATTTTCGACGATAATCAGATCATAATTTTTTGTTAAATTCACGATAATTAGATCATTTTGTATTTTCTCATTATCTTTATTTACTACAATGTAGACCAAATCAATCGATTACGAATCAATTCGCCGATCCCTGTTACACTCCCGAAGGAATGGCAACCGAACCCCTCAAATATCCGAATCTCGTTACTGGTTTCGAGAGAAATCCCGCGCACGCTGCACGTGCCGCTCTTTACACGAGATACACCCCATACGAATGGACGCAGAATCAATTACGTTTTTACAACGAGGCAAACGCCAATCGTCATTACGCCGAGAAGCTACAAAAAGATACCGTTCGATTGATGCGGTATTATATCTTTTGGCACAAACATGTATGGATCCATTAATTGCGGTATCAAACATGAAATCACTGTATATAGAGAAGCTGACGAAAGTGTGAAAGAGGGACAGAGAGACACGGGTCGAAAGCTCGGTGAGAGAATAACCGATATTGAATTTTGGAAACGTGAGCTAGCCGCGGAACTCGAACGTTTGATCATGGAAAATCAGAAGATGCAAGAGTGTCGAAGAATTCTTCAGAAAGCCATACAGGATCTTGAAGCGCCGTTGCACATAGCTCAAGAGTGTCTGTATCATCGAGAGTCTAGAAAAGGTTTGAGACCCATAAATAATATACGAGAAGTCGTTTATTCCGAAATACGAACAAATATTATACTGTAATTGTTTAGGAACCGAATTGGTACACGATCAGACCGAGCAATCGTTACTCAGAGAAATTGAAATTATACGAAATTCACAGAGAAAATTGGAATACTTCACGAACAAATGTGCCAATCAAGTGAGTCTGCCGAATAGTGCGAGATAATTTTTGTTACAAGGTAACTTACAGAGCTATACAGTAATAGTCAAATAATTGTTCATTTATTTGACTACTGGCTACTTATTGTATAGCTCTAACGTCCAATAAGTGTTAACTTATTTGAAGTTAAAAAAAAACGTCTTTACACATTTTTATACACCACAGACAGCGATGATATGTGGCTTATACCAAAGAACTTATTCTAAAGATACGAAACACCATAAGAGCGAATTATTTGCAAAAACGTTTACAGAGTTACGCCAATTTCCGAATTTTTAAGTGTTCAATTTGAGTTTGTTGTATCAAAAAATAATCCACACCTTTGGTGCAATTTATTTATTTTTACCGTTCCGTTTATTCGGTGTAAGATACCGTATCAATTTACCATTCTATTATATTTGAATAATTTGAAGGAGTACACACCGTTTTAGAAATTGGTACAAATCGGTTTGTCTATTTGACAACGAAAATTATTAGGTTTCTCAATGCGTCTTACTGTCAATTAATCGACTAGGCTGATAAAACGATTTTTTTTTTTAATTTAGCACTTATTTGTCTAGTACGTAGTGCTGTAAGTACTTCAATAAATATCGCACAAGTAAGAATTAACTGGGAGTAAAACTGCCCTACAGTTGAGTGACGGCAGAGCAGCTCAGAATGAATTGGAACTGGACATTAGTAATAAAGAAACGGCACACGGCATTGACACGATGTGCCATCAATTGAATAATTATAGCAGGGGACTCCAGTATTACGGCGGCATTGAAAAATACGATCCCTGGTAACAAAAAAAAAAAGATCTATCATTATTTTTTGTTTTATGAGATTTGAATGACAATTGTTATGACAAGCGTGACCGAGGCCGAATCGTGGGCGGAAGCATCGAATGGTATGGTCAAAAAGTCCCAGAAAATTCGTGAACACTCGTCTCAACTACGAAGTAACGTAGATACGGCTATAACCGCAGTGGCACAAGAGATTTGGGACGCTTGGAGTCAGACAAACAATGCGCTCGCGAGAAGATCAGCGGAGTTGCTCGAAGCTAAGAGTAAACTTCAAATGCACTTGCAAAAGGCACGTAATTGATTATGACCGAGGTTTCTCGATAGGCTCAGATCTCTTAAACAATTTTTAATTACCACAGATTCAGCAAAATATCTTTGACGTTGAGAAGACTCTGGAGCTACTGAGAAAAGCCGTAACCGACAAGAGTGCGGCATTAAAAGTTGCGCAAACGCGTCTCGAGGCAAGAACTCATCGACCCCAGGCGGAATTGTGCCGAGATTACGCGCAACTGAGGTTTCTTGTTTAAACATCTTGTTTTACTGAGTATCATATTTTTGACGTCCATTGCATTCGCTGAACGACAATCTTTCGCAGAATGGTCAGCGAAGTAGAGACGATCAAAGCGATGATACACGAGATGCACATGAAGCTGCAACAGTGCGAGGCGCAGCATCAGCAGCTACTGAAAACCCGTTCGAATCTCGAGACGGATCTAAGAGCTAAAGTTGATGGGCTTTACGTCGACCGAGAAAAATGTATGGGAATGAGACGAAGCTATCCCATCACCGCCACCGTCAAATATTGATCCATGCTCTGTAATGAAAAGAAAAATCACGAAAAAAATGAATGTCTTTTTTAAACAACCTTTATTTATTTTTTTTTAACATTAAGTGTCATCAAAATTCATAACAAA
The DNA here is from genome assembly GCA_958009045.1 of Oxytorus armatus. Classification (NCBI taxonomy): domain Eukaryota; kingdom Metazoa; phylum Arthropoda; class Insecta; order Hymenoptera; family Ichneumonidae; genus Oxytorus; species Oxytorus armatus. The sequence continues at coordinate 14,878,671 of OY253745.1, forward strand.
ATTAATTTATCACTATAAAATGGTATTATAACTTTGTGATATTAACGCTGTCCCAGCCCGTGCTTAGTAATACATAGGCGATAGAGTAATCGGTCTCTTGTGCCGAAAGACAAACGTCTACTTTTGTCTTGACGTGTTCAACAAGACAGATCTATATGTATATATAGGTTTTGTTTTATTGTCACTCTCAATATAGGAATATCTCCGTCGGACATGACTCTGTTAAAGATCAGACCTCATTACGTATTTCCTTTTTTTTTTTTTTCATTAACTGTACAAGCTTCGGGGAGCTTCATCACAGACAATCCATAATGCACGGGACCGTTCTTGTTTCACCTTCCTTCCTTCTCTGTTTATTCTTATTTTTCGTTCTTTTAGAAAAACTTGTGATTAATCCTATTGCGAGTTATGTACAGGTTTTAAAGTCAATTGACGAGGAAGACACGGATTCACGACGATTTTCAATCGACGTTTCGCGTCCATTTGAAAGCTTCGATAATTTCGTAAATCTTATTGGCTGCCCTGTCATTGTCATGCTCGTCCTTCAAGTATACGATCTTGACGTTTTGTTCGGGATGACACTCGAGTACGTTCCATTTTTCGAAAAGTTTCAACGAATTTTTGATAGGATCGACGCACAAACTTTCGCCTGTTGGAATCAAACGAGGACAATTGAAGGACGGATTTATCGATGTTGTTGCGGGTCAACGCTCTTTCGTACTCACCATAACTAACGATTCCACGATCCAAATTTGTTTTGATCTCGCTCAAAATTTCTTGTACCAAGTCCTGCTCGGACAACGAACGTCCGACGAGTTTACGAAGCGTAAAGGCACTGAATGTGTACGTATCAATTAGAGGCCTCAAAATAGTATGAAGAAATTCCATGTGACTCGAGCAATCAGCCTCGAGATTGAGCCTGTACTGTAGCTTACGCGCTTGATTACTGACAATTTGCTCCTCGTCCGAGCTATTCTCGAGGGTCTTTGCGTATCTTCGGCCCCACAGTTCTTCCTCGAGATAACCCTCCTGTTAGAAACAATTCGTGAAATATGGATCAAACTAATATGGTTGATAAAATGTGGATTAAACCATTTAGGAGTTAAAGTACCGCGGGAGAAGGACATCCTTCGTCTCACCATGATTCCGGGTTTCATCGCGGGACCCAAAAAAAAAAATAGACCCACCTGTTGGAAAGATATTATTCCGGTACTAGTGAGATTGCTTATAGCATCGATGATAACGTTTTCCAAGTCCTCGCAAGGTTTGCAAAAGATAAATTCGTGTTTGAGAATGTCGCAGAGCTTTAGAGATTTCTCGACCAGAATCGTTTGAGATACTTTAATGTCGTTTTCGGCGATTGCCCGTGGATCGTTTATCTGCGATTTCAACGCTGCGTACAAGGCACTAACTGAAAGTAAAAAAAAAGATACCTATTGCTGAAACTGAAAGATGATAGAAGATTTAAAGAAAAGAAAAATTGTACCTATGACACTATCCATCACGTAATGAAGCATCATTGTATTGCTGTAATATGCCAGTTCAATAACATTTGGAAGAATTGCTACAGGTCGTATCATCGTGACGCTTTGAGTTCTAGTCACTTGATCGTCGACCGTTTCCGTAATTTCTTGTCGCTGCTGTTTCACCAAACCCGGTCCCAAAATATCGAGCTACGAATTCAACAATCATCTTATTACATCATGTTCAATCGTATCTCTGTATAATTATCTTCTCGTTTATCACTTATTTACCGCGTGATTGATTATATCGATACTCTCGCCGCAATACGCTATATCTTTGTGAGCAGTTTCCAATTCTTGACGAAGTACTTCGAAAGCTTCGACGAGCTTGTCCAAAGTACAGCCGTCTCGGAATTTGTTCAGTAGCAAGAAAGCGACGACGTTTGTTGACATGATTGGCGTTGATTTCGAGCAGTCTTTAATCGAATCAGAGTTGACAGATCGATGAGCGATAAAAAGATATATTTCATATATTGATTTAATCTCTTTTTTGTTTTATTTTAATTACACGGCATCGAGACACTATCAGTATTCTTGATGAAAGAAACAAATTATCATTATTATTCTCACCGTAAAGTATGTGTCGGGCGATATCGTCGACGAGCTGTCGATGTTCATCGTCCACGAAATCCGTACCGTACAACGACGAACTTGACATTGTGTACTTCAGAGCTTTCTCGGGTGTACCGTTCTGCACGGCTAATCTACTTTGTTGCGATTGGAAGGATTTCATCATCTCCTACAAAAACAAACGAACATCGTAATACGAATACACTCGCTCGTATGCAACATCGAAACATTGTTACGAGAAGAGAAGAAAAGATTTTTTACTCACTCTCAGCGAAAATGGTTGGCAAATGTCGACTTTGAGTATTCCGTAATTTCCCATAATCGTTGACCAAATGGCCGCGATTGTCGAGCGAAAAGTCTCCATTTTCTTCGGTTGTCCCAATTGTTCTCGGACAAAATTACCGTCAACGAGACGCTCGTAATTCATCGCAATTGGCACGAGAAGGGCGTCTTCGATTGTTCCGTCCATGTAAGCATCAACGACGATACTGAGAATACCAGCTTTCGGCATACACGGTTTGCCCGTTCTCGTACGACCGCCCTCGATGAAAAATTCAACATTGTGACCGGCTCTTAGACTCTCCATTAGATAAGTATGCAAAGTCGCACGATAGAGCGTATCTTTGCGACCGAGCGCCGGATCTATTCGACGTTTTATGAAAAATGCGCCGAGACCGCCCAATAGCCATCTAAAAAAAAAAATGTCATATGAGCCTGGCACATTATTCATTGTCTCGTTTCGATAGAAGTGAAGCAAACAAGAAAAAAAGAAAACTATGAAGCGAGCGATACGGGAAAATCGTACCCGAACAACGGAATCTTGAGGTTGTCACCAGCGGCTATGAGAGGATGTCTGACATCGTTACTGAGCAGTATAAAACTAATCATAATATAGTCCAAGTGACTTCTGTGCAATGGCATGAAGACGAGTGGTAAACCACTGTCGTTTGCCTTTTTCAGCATAGCTATTTGCGTCGGTTGAACTATCGCCGATTTGATGAAACGTGGCAAAAGTTTATAAAGAATCCACGCTGTGATTCTCAATAGTGTGTCGCTCATTGTACTCTGCATATGTAACAATATCGTTTTTGCGCGTGCCTCCGCGTGTGCGATTGCCTTCTCTTTCGCGATACCGTCATTCTCGACACTCTCCAGTGCCGATAATTTGATAGCGTCCCCTAATCTCTCGTCGTTCAGTACCTGTCGAAGTTCATCGCGGATAATCATCAACGAGATTACAAGCGTGTCTCAAACACTCGACAAAATTCTATCATCTTTAAAAATATTTTGCCTTCATGAATCCGGTACTTACGGTCTGAGTGACTTTTGGATAATCGAATTTTCGAAAACTGCAAACATGAGAAACGTGATAAAAAATTTTTGACAGTAGACTCGGCCCCGGTTCGACCAGCAGCATGTTCGTTCCGTATGCCTGATGTTGTTTCGTCGCGCTACTGACGAAAGATCCCTAAAAAGAGATTAAGATATTTGTATCGAATATTTTGGAAAGATTGTGACGTGTGATAATTTGTCAATACCTCTTGCGAGTGAACAAAAATTAAAAAATTCCACACGTTCTCCCTCTCTCTCTCTCTGTGAGAATAACAATTATTCGAGTAAGATAATGATCTTTCATTATCTCACTCGGATAATTGTCATTGTCAAAGAATGAGTAATTGTTTTTTATTTTTGAACGGGTCAAAGTTTGATCGAACACGACGATTAACCTTCGGGGAGATTAATTTTCGAACATTGGAGTGAGGCTCACTTACGTTCTCGGGGTATCCATGCACTACGACGATTTTCAACCATCGCGTGAAGAATCCTTGTCTCTCGTCGTGCATTATTCTCGGAGTCAATTTTTTGAAGGTTTAAAGAAGAAAAAAACCGTGAAATAAACTTTGGGAAAAAGAGTCAAAGGGTCTGGGGCGACAGTGGTCATCCGTCGGTACGAATAAAATTTGTACGTTTCGTGTAACACGCTCGTTTCTCAACCTGTCGTGTTTTCTTCATTTTAGTTGCTGTTGTTATTGACTAATTTTACGTTAATCACTTGCACGAGGCAATGAGCCAGAGTCAATGAGCGAGAGTCTCGATTTGACAATTTACCCGCACTAGTTGGGAGTCGTCTCGAAAAACTATTTGCCGCCAGTTACATAATCGAGCTCACGAGTTCTTACGATAGTTAACAATTGTCGCGATGAATTAATCACGTATCGTTTGACTAATAAGGTATTTGCTATTTGGTTCAGAGACAGATATCGTTCTTGATATCTCGCAAATCGTAAATTTCAAACTAACGAAACTTTGAAGATTCGAGAGAATCCTGTAATACCGATAATCTAGAGACTCGAGATCTCAACACCTCGTTGAATGAGAAAAAGATGCTCGCGGTTTAGCTCGTATCTTCGTTGCTAGCGAATGCAAAAGTTTTTATTACGTAACGATGGGAGTGAGTTTTTCGTCGTGACTATCCGAGACCTCGAGAACGTACAGTACAAGAATGTTTTTGTTAGAAAGAGAGAGACCGAGAGAGAGGTAGAGAGACAGCGAAAGAGTCAAAGTAAAAGAGTGAGAGAGAGATGGCACCTCGACATAGCATCGTCGCTCGTCTTGGTACGAGACGGTGTATTATTAGATTTATTTAGGTATTTGGGCGTCTCGCTCAGAGCTTCGACTAGAACGTCACAAGTGCTCGAGCCGGAGAGCTTCAAATGTCGAATTGTGCTCCAAAGGAAAAAAAAAAAAAAAAAAAAAAAGCAGCAGCAGCTCCGCAATCTCGAACGAAGAAAGGTGATCTCCAAATTGAATCTCGTTAACTCACTCTAGAGGATGGTGTACAGGTGTTGCAGCAGTGATAGAGAAACGGCACTGGTTTGGCATAAGACGGTGTCATTAGTTCCGATTCCTTGATCCTGAAAAGCGAACTGTCGCGATTTTTTCTCGCCTGTTCGCGATTCTGTATGCGTTTACGTTGAACCTGCTGACCGGCACGACGAAGTCCTTGTCGGCGAAAATGTGGAGCGGAAATAAGAAGAAAAAAAAAGTACGCTCGATCAGTACAATAATCAAGAGACAATGGACACCGAATGCCGGGAACGATCGTAGGTCGTAAATTGATTAATTCCAACTTGGTTGCCTTTTTTTTTCCGTTTGTCTCTTACCATCGAGAGAAAGTCGGGGCGTGTTTGGCTCTGTATTGCGAATTACGTCGGTTCGGGACTCCCATTTCGCGTAAACCTCCTGAAGGCGTGTCGAGAGCACGTCCACCATATTATTTCCCCTGAAATGAAATCGTCATTATTACATACATACGTATAAATATTTTTTCATTCATTAGTACATACATGTGTGTTTCACATAATTTGGGACGATTTTTGAATGTAGCAATTTTTCGGAGCAAATTCCCGAACTGTTGTTTCAAAGAATAAAATACAAAGCGTAGTTTCAAGAACAAAATTTACGAATCCTTTTGTTTGTCTCTCCCTCTTTTATCACCGCTGACGAATTAAAGTGCTCCGAAAATTGTTCTCGTGCGAAAAATAGTCTTGCTTCAAGTGAAATCACACATAAATATATTCTCAAGTAACGAAACAATTGAGTGAGATAATTCCATTTTAACAATTGACTCTTGACATTGTCACTGAACCACGAATGACTTGTCCTTTGAACTGTAAAGTGCACAGAGCAAAGGCGTCATCTCTAGTCGCTGGTATATTAAAGACGATATCGTTGATGCGCTATAATCGGGTATTATTCCATTTCGAGAATGTGCACGAATCTTTAGACAAAAAAAAAAGTGAAAAAAAGAAATATCGATTGCGCGTACTTTGCATCCATTAATTCATCCAAGAACCATGATCCGACAATTATTCAAATAAATCGATTGCGATTATTATTATTGGTGTTATTATGAGGTTCTGAAACTTAAGCCTGATAAGAAACAAAGCCAAAGCTTAGATGATAATAAAACGGGGCAAAATATAATATAGGTAACATTAATGAATGTATAAAAATAACTAAATTCTCTTAAAAAATCAAAGTAACCGTCGATAGGTCGGACTATTTTTCATAGATTTGACGAGCGTCGAACTCTTTGGGAATGACGAGGGAAACAAATTAATATCATTTCTCTTTGTCCGTATGATAAATTGATAGGACGGTCAAACGAGAGTTTGCGACAGACAACCCGCATAAATGCGAGTTCGGCTGTTGTCGTTCATGCTTGAGGAGGGTCATGCACACGTTTTAAAAGCGGCTCCAATAGATTCAGAGCGGGCACGGTTTTAACATCGTATATATACATTTGCTCGGGACTTCGAATGCACACACGGGGGGGAATTGCCAAGAGTTACCGTTTGTTAGGCCTCGCGTGATTCTACCAATGGCGTCGGTAGTCGGGCATTCTTCACGAATTAAACGACTTTATTAGGACTAATGGTCGTCTTTACGCGCGTTATCGCTGACTATGTATACCCTCACCTCTATCGGCCATTGTCGGTTTATATTAATCGATATGAAAATTCTCGAAAATTGGATAACAGTAAACCCGCATCTCTTCACCGCGCATTTGTCGCGTTAATTAGCGATTGCACTCGTTGTTTAATCATAATACTTGTTAAAGTAACAATAATTATTTTACTTCGTTCATTAAAATTTGCCAAGTTATGTTGAAAATTTTATTTCTTCTCTTACGTTTCAATGAGAAGTGCATGCACACAATATACAGCGCGCAGATCGATTTTTCAGAATAATCAATATTAAGGGAGGAAATAGGGTTAGACGGCTCAAAATCGATTTTTTTTAAATTTCATAACTTGTTAGTAAAACTATTGAAAAATATGTTCCGAAAATTAAAAATTAAAATTCCGACTCGTTCTATTGTTATAAGCCATTAAAGTGAGTAGCTCTCCTTCAGGCCCCGAGCGCGCTATTTTTTCAAACGCGTTTTTCTGAAAACGACTTTTTTTGAACTTGCGTACACGCTAGTTTGAAAAGTTTTCGACCAATCGTTTTGAAAATTGGCAGTTACTTTCTTCATAGTATTGCGTTCCATATGAATCTAAAATCGGATTATTATCATTATTTAAAATAATTTTTTTTTTCAAATAAAGTTGTAAAAAATGGCAAAAAATCATGCTTCTTTGTTTTGACCCCTGTAAAAAATTCAATTTTCTATTTTTTTGATAGCATTTAGTTTCATATAGACGAGAGACATATAATAAAAGTAAATTCCAACCTCGTTTAATTTCAGATGAAAATTGCGGCTTCCAGAATGTACGCAAAATGCTGAGTCTGATTGTGACCTGCAATATGGGGTCGCTAATATCTTCGGTGTTTTTCAAGGAAATTCTTCAAAAATTTTATAGTATATACTTAAATATTTGTATAAAATATTCTCAAAGTTTCAATAAATTATATTCATTTTTTCTACTATAAAAAAATTCATGAAAATCATTGAGAAAACGCTGTCCTAACCCTATTTCCCCCCTTGATGAAATTAGCAAATTGATAGAGAGATAATGATTATTTTTAATGTAACGAGAGACGAACGTCCATGTCGATTTGCGGAGAAACGTGAGTGGATCGAGCAAACTCCCAGGACGAGACATTTTAGACATCGGGATTTTTTTTTTCATTTATCATTGGCACGGTTATCAGATATCATCGATCCATTTTTTATGCAAAAGAGTATTAAGTGTTGATCTATGTCGTGTAAAACCGATCTCTCATAGAGACTCTCGATTATTACGTGAGCAAATATTGCATGCACGTTTCGTTCATCTCCAAGGATTAATATAGTTATACGCATAACTATAGAGGGTAACGAGGATCGGTTTGATAGCATTTTGTATTTTTTTTTCTCCCATCCTGTCGTCGGGACCGATGTGTTGGCACTGCCTCTTTATATCTTCACACTGACGGTAAACAGGCTTATGGTTGATCGACCAGATGAGCAGAGTATAAATTACAAGGAAATATCCGATTACCCCGAGTCCCGGCACGATAGGGAAAAAAAATTAACTGTTTTGTTTTTTCTTTAATTCACGCAAACCTCAGAATATTTTCTCTCTGCTCTCGTACGAATATCAAATATATACTTCTATATTAATATTCATTGCTGACTAAAGACGTAGACTTCGCTCTCAAACTTTTCGATCACACGCAAATACAGACACAGACACGTTCGTCGCGATGGCATAATTAGATCGAATTAACATTAATTACAAACAATCGGAATATACCGACAAGGACGATTGCTCATAATCAGCACGATGACATGTCCGAATTAGGGATTAAATTAGATCATAATAAGATAATTGAAAAAATAAAAGTAACTAGCGGCAAGTTCAATAATGTATCATCGACAAAAATTCATCTCAATCCGGGAACATTGAACTCTCACGACTCGTGAGAACAGCGTGGGTTTAAAAAGTAAATAAACGAATGAAAAAAAATGTGAATTATTTATTATATCATGAATTACCTCAGATTGAAGAAATAATAGAGAACTCCGCAAAAGAGAAATAACTCAACGAGACCGTCCATTTTTCTTCAACGACCCAATTGACGAATAGACGGTAATAAAAAAAAATTACACTTTTGTTCTTTCTTCTTTTCTTTGTGTATTCAGTTCGCGCGTTTATGAGCACAACGATTGCGACGATCGTGCAACACACTTATGTGGTAATTCGAATTGAACGATGGTGCAGTTGCGATTACGTTTTAGGCCAAAAGGAGATAGATGATGATGATAAAAAATGTTATAATAAATGATACACAACATTAATGCTCGATTAAAAAATAAAAAAGATAGAAAATATAATGAAAATGAAATTTGTTTTTAAACGCCCAAACTAGAGTTTGATAAGGCGAGACACGTTTTCACATCACCGCGCTGCGACGGAACCGGTCTCGCACAGGGCGAGCGTATAAATGATCCAGACATTGATCGCGAGGAAACAAATGCCATTGATCAACACTCGAGCATCCATATCTCAATCTCTCTTTCTCTCTCTCTCTCGCTCTCTCGGTGACTCGATTTTTCGACGACGAATGGAAAATTAGCTGTTGAGAGATGGTGAGTTTGGACTTCGCGCACAAAGACTTCGTCTTCTGATACGTCACTTGAAACGGAGAAAATATTTCTTTGTCATTTGTTCCACTTCTTTTACGATAATTTTAAGTTGTTTAAATATCTTTTTTTTTCGTTCGTTATCAACGACTTTCTACACACTAATTATGAACGCGCTTGTTTATTACTATACTCAATAACATTGGTTGTTATATATGCGAGTAACGCGCGTGGCCGTTCGTTCACTGACTCTCTCCAGAGTCGAGCTGGTGCACCAGAAGCGCGGACTTTATCGTTATTGTTATTATTATTATTTTTTTGTTTTATATATTTTTTTTTACTCATAAGGAAACGATGATAGGTCGGTCAAGAATTTCGTTCGCTAAAAAAAAAACGTTGAAGAGATCCGTTGCCAGGCTAAATGTTGTTGAGTTTAGTAATTTCCGATGGATACAATACCGATTCACACGCGATAACGTTTTGCACCGGCTATTTTTTTTTATCCTGATATTCAAGGTCGTTAACCGTTTGGACTAACTCTTTGGGATTTGCACTATATCTTGCATTGAGCAGGTGATATATCAATTTTTTTTTCTCCGAATTATTAATCGCTTTTCTACAATAATTCCGCTATTATACGAGCTGATTGTTTGATAAAATTGCTTGAATTTACTCTCGCCAACACAGCGCGCTCGCACACACACTGTCGAGCGTGCGTCCCGCGCGAGAGTGAACGGATCCCACGGCGAAAGTGATGCCGTGACCCTCGTCGCCAGAGCCTAGTCGTCCTAACCATATATACGTGTTCTAGTATACGTGTATATATAAATGCTTGTACTAGCGCTACAATACACGGTCACTGATGAAATTAAGGCGAGGTTAAAGACCTTTTATACTAATTATACGAAGCAATTCTTTCGCGATTCTTCTAATTTTCATTTCGCAGTAAATTTTTCAGCGATTTTCGTAATTGTAATTTTGCAACAACTATTCTTCCGCTCTTCCATTATTAATTTCGGAGTAAACGCTCTGCGACACTTCTAAATTCCATTTCAAGACAATTGTTTCGTAACTCTTGTAATTTTCGTTTGTCAAAATTATTTATTCGAGCTCTTGCTCCGAAATAAAATTTACATGAGTCGAAACTCATGTAATTTTTTTATTTCGGAACAAGAGCTCGACGACTCTTGTTAATTTCAGAGCAATTTTTCCCAATTATGCCGATTTCCGTTTTGAAACAATTTGACTCGATGAAGAACAAGCACGTGATGTTTTTCAACAAGAAGAAAACTAATAAATTTTTTATCTCATCCTTTTTGGGATCAACGAATCATCGAAAATCAATATTTCAATGATGTACTGATTAATAACTGATCCATAATGAAAAAATGAATTTTGAAAAATCATTACATTTTTCCGTTTGTAAACTTCGTTTCTCAGTCTTGGTAATGTACGATTATTTAATTCTCTCGTTCTTAACTAGAATATCGCAATAAACGTGTTAAATTGTGTTTAACGTGTAGAAGTTAAAACTTGAATTTTTTTTCTATACGCAACACAGTAATATTAAGCAGCTCTACAGGTTTTTTGCGCAACGAGTAAGTTCAAGGTCGAAAATAATGGCAATGAAATCGTTTGAGATAGCCTGCCCGTTTGTAGGTCAACTTCGATTGCGACAACTAACGAATCCGAAGTATAAAGTTTCTTTCTGCGTTGCATGGACCTCTAACGCTTGTGTCCTCGTTGATAGATTTGCTTATCGCATATCTGGTCACCCAGTGCAACTGTGATCATCGCGTAATGCTACGAGGTCAGGAAAAGATGTGTCGACATTTCGACCCGCAGGAAGACATCAGAATAACCGAAATTCCTTGCTCGGTGCATTGGATGTACATGAACCCTTATCCGGTCAACGCACTATCGAATTTTTTTTGCAATCGTCAAGTATCTTTTGTTTACGTGCAAAGTTTGATTTTAAAAATTAAGTGTCTGTCCGATGTCTCGTGCATGTGTCTAATGAGTGCTAAATTGAAAAAAAATGGTTCTTAAACTTTCGTAAATTAAAAAAGAAAATTGGCATATCAACCCAATTAAAGTGGCGAAAACGGATGGCGGAACTACTATACAATTTATTCAATTCAATAATAGCTAATAATAACTTCATTTAATTTTCCATTCAAGTTATAATGAACTATTATCGAATTGAATGAATTGCATATTTGTTACGCCACCCATTAGCGCTGATTTAATTAGACGTACCAATCCTCTTTTGCAATGTACAGAAAAAAAAAAAGTTTCTACCAGAAACCTATTTAAATTTCCGAGATCTTACGTAAAAAAACTGTGTTAGCCGATCGTCGACTAAAACTGTATATAGAACGGGGTTAATTTACGACATAATGTCTCAGAAAATTTCATGTATTTAACGATATTTCAATACGTCCTTAACTCGCGAGATCGTGTACTGTTAGATGTATCTATTATTTTCAACGTGAACTGACTCACGGTCATGAAAGTGATTCTCGCAAACTGATATATCTATAGACGATACGACGTTCACAGGTGCATCGGCTGATTATATCTTAGATGCGTGCACTTGGACAGATTAAGTACAGTATGTTTACGATATATGAAGAAAAGTAAATTCGCAATTAAAATGGCGAATGTGTTCTACGCCGCTGGAGAACGAACCGAAGGAACGATTGCGAATGCCCTTGGTAACAGAGAAACTCTGGCCGAGAGTTACGAGTATGGGGGCACACCCGAGGTTCATCCAACAGCGTAGAAAACAAAAAGCTTTTTCGGCACAGTCGCGCGTGTTTCTGAAGGGAAAGCAATCCTCCGTTACTCTTACGATCTACTTGTCGTGAACGACTTGGACAGAATCATTATCTTTTACGTCTTGGACGACTTGAGAGAATTACTGTACAGTTTAGTAGCTAAAAAGTCCTACATTCTTTCACGCATTCTGACAGAGTAGTATTTGTTGAAATTAGCAAAACGTACTCAACGACGAGAATCTGTTTATGCAATGTTTTTAGCCCTTCTTTTCAGAAACCTATAAATATCGAATTTTCAAATCGATTCACGAGTCGACTCAGAGAATCCCGTTAGATTCATCCCAGTATCTCAATGTTTTGGATTCATACAAATTACTTTGAAAATCGTTGAAATTGCACCTACTTTGGAGATCTACAAGAAATCAAATATATACTCCATAGAACAGGGACATAAATCATAAGGACAGATTGGGGTTCCAACTCTATAGGAGTGCGAGACTTGCATTTTTTAAATTAATTGGCAGTTCCTATATCGTAAAGGACAACGACATTTACAGAATTGAAAAGTTATGAGTGAAACCCAAACAGGTTTTGAAAATAGACTAATATCGCAGGATTATTTTTTTATGTAACTTGTAAATTTGTAATGTACATTATATAGCAGAAACATTGATGAGTTTCGTGGAAAGTGCTATGGTCTTCCAAGAGGCAAATTATTGAAGTGGAAAGTTTCCGAAACTCTATACCCATTGAGTTTGTGCGCCGGACGAATGGTAATACTATCGGCAGAGTGCTATGACTACCAATGAACCAATACAAGACAGAAATTGAATCATAATTTGAATGACTACAAATTGGTCCACAATGAGATATATAGTACGAACCTTAAATGTTCTTTAGCATAAAATTAGTTCATAAACTCGTTGCGGCGTTGCTAATTTTATAACTGCTCGATGTAATATCATAATAAAAAGTTTTCATTCGTCGTGTTAAACTCGAGATAACAGTGACTACGCATCTCCAGAATCCATAGTTTTAACAGCTTGGCTTATTGCATCATGCGCGATATTGCACAATTTCGGTTTATAAACAGTGTTATCGAATGATGTTGAAATTAAATGAGCGGTATGTCAAGCGGTATGTACATTGAAGAATAAAGATTTTCGTCCGCGATCAATGAGTCGAACTGTGTCTCGCATTAACATCTTCGTTTCTATAAATATTGCATATCAAGTGCATGCTTGACAACGTGACATAACCCCGTATTAATGAGAATGTTATTAATGAGAATGTATAGCGTACGCGCTTACCACGGAGTGAATTTTTTTTCCACAAAGCTCCGATTTCCTCTTCGTTCAATTCTTTAAGAGTTCTTGATTCATGTAACAACAACACTGGTCACTGTAAGAAAAGAATCAATCACGATCTTTGAAAGACACGTATGTTTGTTTTGTTCACACCATGCGTACTCTTAGCTATAGAACATAAAAAAACAATATGGCCGCTAGAATATAAAAAAAAGGCGGAAATTGAGATGACTGACATCTGGCGGATCAGGGTGAGACAATTTTCGCGTTTTTGCGATCATACCGCCTCTTTAATTCACCTCGAGAACTATCAAGTAATGTCCATTTACGAAAAAAATGCAAAACAAACTCAGGTGGATTCGACTGTTACTGTTACGAATAACACGTGTTATGCTCGCCGTAAATATTCGGAATTACAACAATATGTTTTGGCAGTGCTTTTTTTAAGTAATAAAACATTTTTAATCGTAAATTATAGTGTAAAGAAAATGGAGAAGAATAAGGATCCTATCATATGTGTGCCTGGTTCGTGTCAATCACAAGTTACACATAAATACTACGATTTATAATTCCGCGACACCTTAACATTTAAAAATATTTTGTTCGGTTGCAGGACAACGATTGTGTTTATCGGACAAAGTTAATGTACCGGGACCCGGTACTTACGAGCAACACGGCTATATTTATTCCAAACTCGCTGGTACCATTGAACTAGTTAAAGATGAAAATGTATGGAAAAAGAACCGGTGAATTGTAAACACAGATTTGTGTATTAGATTGTTTGTGGTAATTATAATGTAATTTTGTTTATTTTAGACTCAAACCGTTGTCGTACACGGAATGACAGAACAAAGTATCGTACCAGCACCTGGTGATATTGTAACGGCTATGGTAACGCTAGTGAATCAGAGATTTTGCAAATGTATCATGAAATGTATAGGCGATGTAGTTCTGACGAGACCTTACAGAGGCATTTTGAGAAAGGAAGATGTGCGAGCAACGGAGAAAGATAGAGTCGAATTGTACAAGTCCTTTCGACCGGGCGATATCATACTTGCCAGAGTTGTATCCTTCAAATTTCATAGTGATTCAACAACAATATTTTGTCGTTAAGAGAATAAATCCCTGATGTAAGTGTGATTTATCAATGCAAGCTTTTGTCTATTGGAGATTTATTGCATGATTCAACACGTTACTGATAAAAGTGATCACTTACATCTGGTTTCTGCAAAATGTATCTTTGCACATCCATGACGTCTGTTGAAATCAGCATGCGTCATTTATAAAAATATGAAAAGTTATATTACAATTAAAAAACTGCAGCGCGAAATATCCGGCTAATAGATTGTTTTTGAATAAATTCAATAGTAATGAGAGGATGTTTCTAATGGTGCACCGAATGCACACGCCTTTTCTGCGATTCTTGCTTGTTTCCTATGTTTTTATCAGATGCCCATGACCGAGGCTCACACTTACCAGCTCAGTACCGCCGAAAACGAACTAGGAGTCGTAGTGGCCCACAGCGAAGCTGGTACGTTCCAGAAAAAAAACGAACCGAGCATAAAACAAAAGTATGATAAAAGGATTTTCTAAGATATTTTTTTATTCCAGGTGTATCAATGGTACCAATTAGTTGGACGGAAATGCAATGCCCGAAGACATTGGTGAAGGAGTTAAGAAAGGTCGCCAAGGTTCTACCAGAACAGATTATTACTGAACAATAAAATTTATAATATTTTTCATGAATCACAAATTCATCCTTCTTTCAAGTTCTTCCGTTGCGAAAATTATAACAAAGTCGAAACATTATTGATAATATATTGTTTGCCGTTAACTCGCAGTTTCATTCACAACAATTAATACAAATAACAAAGTTTCGTTTCCTATTAGCAGAATACTAATCGAACAAATATATTCACTGTACAATGATAAGTTCGCCTTACGCCATTATCCTTATCGAGTAAAAAATTATAATAAATATGCTACAATCCATTGAGCAATCAGTTGTACACGCGTGTACGCAAGAGTCGTGTTACCGAATAGTTATGATTAAAATAAAACAAACAAAAAAAAACCTTCACTGATAATATTGCAAATATTCTGAAAGAACGGATCTCTCGTTAAATTGTTCTTCGGTATGCGATATGTGCGAATTGTGGAATCGGCTTCTCTAACGCTCCAATAATATTTTGATCTGTCTCTAACTATACATCAGCTTTCGGCAGCTTGTTGCATTCAAAATCTATTTGACGAACGTTGCTATTCCCCCAGAGATAATTATTCAATCCGACGTGTGAGGTATACGCTACGTTTAATTACCCTTGAAATTCCGCAAAGATCGCCGCGCTAAAATTTCGCAATCGCCAAAAATATACTTTACCTACGGAAGAGCCTAAGTGATCTCTTTGGGAATCGTGTAATGGAAAAAAAAAAATTAATAAAAAAACACCGAAAACATTAATCACATCGATTGACGATAATTCGTTAAACAAGAAATATTCTAGCCTTTCTTGAATTTGATTAATAATATCGCTAGAGTCTGAAAAATAATAATCCAAATGAATGTCGCGATGAATCCTTGATAAACCGTGGGTTCGGTAATATCCCATCCTCTGGCGAGCATAGCGCGTATCGATTCCGTGCTCTTTGTTAACGGTAGGACGAAACTTATGTATCTCAGTACAGGATGCATTCCTTCGACCGGCCAAATTATACCGCATAGCATGACTATCGGAAGAAACGATCCCATCGCAAGATACGTGGCGCTTCTCTCGTTCTCGCAAGTGCACGCTATCACAAATCCTACGAAAAATTCGAAACGCAACATTTTTCATTATGTTTTATTACGCGAATATGAAAGCAGCGAGCGTAAATGAGAAATTGTGGAAAAACTACAGGGTTATTTACCAAAACACATTCCGCACAATCCAGTCAGAATAGTAAGAATGGTGACCAAGCCAATATCACCTTCGCAAGTGACTTTGAATACGGCGAAAGCGAATATAAGAACCATCACAGTTTGTCCTGTCATAACGACGAATTGCGTGACCACTTGACCGAACAAAATCTCCGGTCCTGTGACACCGGATACCAAGCTTCTTTCTAGAAGACCTTCGTTTCTCTCAAGCAACATTGCGCCGGAGGTCAGTGCCACCGAGAGAAAGAAAATGATTCTGTAACCAGAGACGAATGAGAAAATTAGTAATTTCGTTGCTGCGCGAACGAATCTATCATAGAATTTCGATACTAACGTCAATATTATTCCTGGTGCTGCAAAATCCGTAAAGTTTGGCTCTCGAGTACCGTATATCGGTGTTCCAAACTGAAGGGATAGAACAAAATTACAATCACTTTCGACAATTCTCGTCTATGGTTGAAATTTGAGTTTGATCATTCACTTACGTCTATCGGGATGCTGGTTAATTTTGCGCTGTAATTACAGGCTACTGTTACGTCTTTGGCAAAATCTTGATAAGAATAAAGGAGATCACGCTGGAGCAATTGTCCAATTTGTTGATCTTAAAGAAGAATATTCAATTATATTACCAGTTGTATTTATTGCAAAAAAAAAACAAAAGACGTAAAAACTTAATCAAATGCTTTCCGCGATAGCGAAGAGTGAATTATATTCTCGTGATAGCATTATGATTTTTTATAAAAATTAAAGAATTGATGTGGAAGCGGGAGATAATTTTTAAATCTTACTGGACATATCCATAACGACATTCATCTCGGCAAACATAGTGGACCACTCGTCGACATCCTTGCCACGTTCAATTCTTGCCATCAACGATTCGGAATAATTGGATGGAAATGTTACAGCACCCCAGGCCCATCCTCTCTCAACGGCATAAGCAGCATTCTCGTCGTCGTCGTACGGCAGTAAAACGACCGTTCTATTCTTCAAATGTTCCAAAAATCTACAGCTCAGCATT
The DNA here is from genome assembly GCA_958009045.1 of Oxytorus armatus. Lineage (NCBI taxonomy): Eukaryota > Metazoa > Arthropoda > Insecta > Hymenoptera > Ichneumonidae > Oxytorus > Oxytorus armatus. The sequence continues at coordinate 14,895,861 of OY253745.1, forward strand.
TTAGTGTCACAGCCGATGGTCGGTACGCAGGACTCCATGCTGTTGTTCAATTCGTTGTTAACAACAGCCAATCTTAATCCAATTGGATCTTTACCGATCGACAAACAGAAAAGAATAATTTGTACGGCCGGCAAACCTATTACAAATGCCATTATACTGAAACAAACAAACAAAAAAACACGAACAAAACAAACAAAAATTCAATGGAAATCTCATCGATAATAAATAATATTGTGTAATATATAAATCAACGTGGATTACCCAAAGTTTCTCCACATCCATAAGAAATTTTTCCATATAAGAGCTTTCATGTGCTGAGCATCGAGCATTTTCACGTTCGACGAACCCTTCTCCTCGGGCGGAAGCTCTGGTGCCTTGGAAAAACAGAAAATTATTCGTATCATCGTAAATTATAATTTGCGTGAAAACCAGTAAAACACTCGTTTGAGAAAGTATTACGGATGTGAAATCTTACGGTCGTTTCTTCTTGAGTAACAGCTACGCTTCTTCTTCGGCTACATACGCTTACGTTGTCACCGAACTCGCCACTCATCTCGTCATCCGCATCCTTGAGAGAGTATGACAAATTTTATGAATTTGTAAATTGTTTCAATCAATGTGATACGCAATAGTATTATTATTATTTTTTTTATTACTACTACTGTTGGTTACGTGTTAGGAAAAAGTTTTTTTTTTTTTACTTTTGATACACTTTAGCTTTTCTTCGTTTAAAAATGTTTTAACGTTTTACAATTGCGATATTATCATCATCTGGATATTACATTATCTTTGTGCAAAAGTGATTAATTGTTGAAATGAGAAAAAAGAAGATGAACAAATAAATAAATGCGTTCATTTATCAACAACAGTAATGACGAATTACGAAACAAAAAAATACTTACGACTTCCGGTTGTACACCGGTAACGCTACTTAGTATACTACTTCTCCTTCGTAGTCCTATATTCTGTCTTCTGCTGAGCTTAAGAAAGACATCCTCGAGAGTATCGAGATGATGCATCTCCATCAATCTTCTCGGTGATTCCTCGGCCAAGAATCGTCCGCCTCTCATTAATCCAATGATACCCGCCTGTCTCGTCTCCTCGATATAATGTGTTGTGATTATTATCGTTTTATTGCCGTCTTTTGTAATATGAACGAGATGATTCCATATGCTCTGTCGTAGAACGGGATCTACACCGACGGTCGGCTCGTCGAGTATCAAGAGTTCCGGATCAGCGAGAAGAGCAGCTGCGAATGATACTCTTCTTTGCTGGCCACCCGATAAATTCTTCACGAAACGATCCTCGGACGGAAGTTCGAGTAGCTGTACCGATAATTATCATAATCTTCAATGAAAAATTTCGCAAAAACTTATTGGATGACGAAAGAAATTTAAACATTGTGATATGAAAAATCATAATTCTGAGAAAACAAGAAGATATCACAGGGAACGATCGCTCATTTCGAGCAGGAAGAATTAAAGTATGCAGAAAATAAAATTTGACTCAAATGATTATTTAGTAATATGCAAAAAAAAATTATTATTCTCACAAAAAAAAAACAACATTTGAAAACTAACAACGACTCACTTTAAAAATGAAGAATGGAAGTACGTGGGAAAAAAATAGGTATTTCTCTGTTTGCAATAACTTTGGTCACGGGAAGAAATTAACGATCGGGAAATGTGATAAAAATTACCCCTTTGCTCAGGATACATTTATCCTTCGTACAAAGAGTAATTAGATTTTTCTTCATTAAATGAATTTTACTGAGCTTGCCTTTAAGAGGAATTCCATTTTCGTGTCAATCTGTTCGGTCGTCATGTGTGCGCACCAGCCGAAATAGAGGAAGGTCTCGCGTATCGAGAATTCACCGTAAAGAGCTATTTCCTGTGGCATATAACCGACCCTGGGACCAGGAACACCGGAACCCTTGGAACCTGGTCGTCCACCGAGTACCCATATCTCGCCTGAATCAAGTCGTCTGCGACCGACGATGCACGACAGGAGGGTGGTTTTTCCACATCCACTCGCTCCCAATAGACCATAACTTCGTATAAAACAATAATAAACCAAAATCACTGATTAAACGATTTACTCAAAAAACTATAATTATGAAAATATTAAGAGTTCTTTGATCCAATGAATCATTTTCATTTACAATTCATCGTGTAAATTGTAAAAATTTAAATACTGGAGTAAGAGTAGCTGTTAATTAGAGGAATAAAACATTTTCTCAATTACTTTAATTAATGTTGAAACGTAATGATCAATTATAGGCATAATGAATTTTCTTAATTATTCTACTTCCTATGACTATTTTTGGGCAATTTTAATAAACGAAAAATATAAAACATACATTGTTCCCTTTGGTACTGTCATATTGAGACCGTCGAGAATTACATTAGGATTGCTCTTCGGTCCGTACTTCTTGAAAGCACGCCTCACACAAATCGCTTGTCTCCTTCGTGTGTCGAGATTCGAGGGTTGAGTCTGAAATTGTGCTCTTCGAGTCTTCAGCTCTATCGAGGCCATCGGTGCTGCGGTGGTCGCACTCGCCGTCTCCATCTCTGCGTTTGAAAGAAGTAAAAAGAAGTGAACAAAACATAATTTACATAAAAAAATAGTGAGTGATCCGTGCTAAATCACTCGTGAATTATAATCGCGTGTCGCAAACTATAAAAAGAAATTCGCAGTAAAAGGAGGAAGAAAAATTGTGTGTGCATACGTCAATCAACTGACGATGGTCACAAAGTTCAAACGCCAAGGGGAGAAAAAAATATTTCGACTCATCGATGAATAAACCTTAATTACAATACGCTGACCTTGACTCTACCCTGACCGTCACAGTGAATACCTGATTATTTATAATGACCTAAACGCTTTTTAAGTTTGTTTTAAACAACGGCTATTTAATAATTATTTTTTAACTATTAATATAAATACAAATTTCGGAGCCGCGGTCCAGGAACGGTTCACCATTTTTTTAATACCTTTGCGAAAACAAAAGGAACTAAAAGTTAGCCTACTCTGAGTCCTCGCTTGAATCTAATGATATCTGGGACACAAGATTTTTAGTATTTTAACGATGTAATTGACTATTCGTTGAGTTTACGAAAATTATAATGGCACAACATGCTCGAAAAAAAATTGTTATGTTCCAAGTGGGTTTTACAGTCGAAAGAATATTATATAAAAATCGTGAAAGAAACATGGTGGAATGTATTGAGGGTCAGACATTGATCGAGTTTAACACGAAATGACCCATATTATATCAATACTATTAGATTGTTATCGTCATAGCTCCCATACACATACGAGCGTAAATTATGCAACGATAATTGAGTGTAAAAATGTACCGCGATCGCCGCGGAGACGTCATAAGTGTAACACGCCGGTTGCGAGTTTCGCCAAGACTTTCGTAACCGTATATTGACTGAATTCTATCTGTACGTCTGTACGAGAGATTGCCGAACGGTCCAGCCGGATGTGTGTATGGAGTATCGGTCCCCGTGTAAAGACACATTTCTGTCGATGAATTTCGAGAGACTATGCGAGGGAAAAGTCGACTCTTTGACGCACGGATATTCTGGTTTTACGCGCGTGAGCTCCACTATTGCCGTCCAATGAGCATCGAAACCACGCGATAGTATCTCGCCTATAACTCGTACTATGCTACTCAGCCACAGAGATGGCCAGAATTAAAAAAAAATCAATGTCAATTATTTGTTTCACAAAATTAATTGTTAATAGTTAATTAAAAGTGGAATTTTTTTTTAAATTCATTAATTAATTCTTAAATATACGTGAAAACATTATAATTTGTATCAATTACCATAATCAATGGTAATTAGTTTGTTAGAAATTAAAAAAAAAATGTTTATTCATTCAAATGTTCATCTATGCTCGCGCAATAACGTTTATGTAAGATGTTGCACACATATATTATATACGAAATTTTAATGGAGACGAAGTGTTTAATTGAGAAAGTAAACGAATCATCTGGGGTCCTCGAGAAAAGATCCGTCAACTTTATCTCGCGGCTATTGCGCGCTAGATATAACCCTTCCGGTTAATACCGCGAGTAACGCAATAGATTCTCGTTTGATCATTGAAAACTATTGAGAAAAATTCATTTTATTTTTGTCGAATTTTTGATTTCGCATTTTCAATGCGATTAAATCAATTCGATAAACTCAATTGTCGATCATTTTTACGTACTGGCGCACTGAAATGCTTCGCGTGAAATATCATTGATTCAATTCCCTATCAGGGATATTGATATTAAAAAAAAAAAAAAAAAAAAATCACAACAGCAAAAATGGCAACAGATGCAAAGTATAATATTTTTTTGATATTCTGCAAGATTTTTAAACAGTCATTGTTCAGTGTTTAACTCGATTATTAATTCCGTCACGGTGTTACGATTTTTTAAAAACCGTATCTATTTGATTGCTTTCATTTGTCGGAAGTTCAATGTTCGTCCCGTTTACCATATATCTATGCTGAATATTGCCGATAAACCAAAGAGAATGAGGTATAATAACGTGCAATGTTAACACGTTGGGTAAAAGTTTCGAGTCTCTTTGCGCTCATTTCATGGCAATACTCATTCTTTCTCTCCTGTTCTACCGGTGTAATTCATTAACTGTGACGTAACGTTTAGCCGCAGTACTCTCACCTATGCTCGATGGACCGGCCAATTCTTCTCAACATTTTTGTGGAGAATAAACGACTGTTAATTATTATTATTTTTGACCAAAGAAAGTGAAGTCTCCATTTTAACTCAACTCATCATCGGCATTTCGGCTGATCCTTTTTCACGAAATCAGACATTTAAGGTAGTAGTCTGGTAACTTAAGCCGATTTTCATGTCTTTTTTGGAGGGCGTTTTTTTGTAGGAAAATAAAAATGAATCGTTTTAGATATTTAGGATGTTTTTATTTACATATTAAAGATACAAAAAAAAATTTGTTTGAAAAAATTTAATAGTTTATTATTATTATTATTATTATTATTGATCGAAGTTGGCACCTCGAAAAAAAAGCGCGTGAGTGGCCCCGGTGATTTTGGCTCTTGATGTTATCTGAAATAAAAAATTCTTCATAATTCTTAATCTATAGACATGTCATTCTGGTCGGAACTACTGAAGTTAAATTTCATGGATAAATAACAAAATGGCGGACTTTGGAAAAAAAAGGTTTTTTTTTTTTGTTATTTATCCATGAAATTTAACTTCAGTAGTTCCGACCAGAATGACATGTCTATAGATTAAGAATTATGAAGAATTTTTTATATCAGGTAACATCAAGAGCCAAAATCACCGGGGCCACCCACGCGCTTTTTTTCTCGAGGTGCCAACTTCGATCAATAATAATAATAATAAACTATTGAATTTTTTCAACAAATTTTTTTTTTGTATCTTTAATATGTAAATAAAAACATCCTAAATATCCAAAACGATTCATTTTCATTTTCCTACAAAAAAACGCCCTCCAAAAAAGATATGAAAATCGGCTCAAGTTACCAGACTACTACCTTAATTTTACAGTGAACTTGAAGATGCAATGGAAATTATATCAATCGCGTATTCAGAATGACGGCAATCAGTATGATCGATTGAAAAACCAATAAGACATTCGATTTTAACAAAACATTTGATATCTAGGAATTATTACTTGTACAAATAGTAAAAATTCTTATTTTTACAAACAAGAAAAATATATTTCATCTTGTCCATTCATTGAAACTATGAATAATAAATTGGTTTTGTTTGTTGGATTAATTGAATAGTCCGCGCTTCGAAATTCGCGAGAGAGTTCCTCATCAACGAAAGCGGGGACGTTCCAAGGATAATTTAGTAAATTTAACCGCGGACGTTGCGAGAATTCCGCCTTGTTCACCCCCCACACTTCTGATTCCTCTTTCGCTCATCAACACCCAGATCAAACAGTGAAATCATCCTTTCACACAGAAATGCAATCTCGAATATCCTTCGCTTATGGATAGCTGTGAAACAGGTGGATTCTACACACTAGCGTTGTAATGTTGACTTTACAAAATGTTTGAGCGAGCGCGCGCCTTCGAGCTAAAAAAAACGCGTTGAGGATCGGCACGGAAATGTCATAAGAGTCACAGACTCGAGGATTACGTTTTGAAAGATAGAATAAATAAAATATATCAGACGTGTATAATGTACATAAGCGTTTGGGTGAAAGAGCGCAAGTGAGAGTGCCGAAAAATTCATGAGTCTTGTGTAACCATTTTTTAGATGATTCGTATTTATCTTTTTCATAGTAGTTATATATATGTCTGTATATATGCGACGCGATAGAGAAGAGAATGTTATCGCTGTTGGTGTTTATGGAAACGTCGAATAATTGTGCTCAGAATAAGAAAATTCATTGAAAAATAATACCGATTACAAATCATTCATAACGATTACGACATAATGTTATTTCAAATACTTTTTTTCCATGCAAACTCAATATTCAGGTCTAACAAATTTGTTTTATGCACAGTTTATTCTCAATCCACGAAACTAATGGTACGACATTGACGACATTTGTGTAAGCATCAAAACTATATTTGAATAATATTTTCAACGGCGGAAAATCTTTTTGTGTATTCCGTTTGAAATATTCGACAAGAGTTTGGAGAATGATTGAATAAAATATTATTCCTAAATGGATTAAAAATTGGTTATCCCGTGGATTATGATTTATCCGAAATGTCGAGGCTATTCGACCCTACGAAAGCGAAAGCGTTTTTAAATTTCGATCGAGCAATGAGCGCACAATGAACACGCCAGTCATTACAAGACGGCGCGTGTTTACAAAAGATTTCTCAACAAATAAATTTTCATTGCTCGTTGTTTGTTCTTTTGTTGTTATTGTAAGAGCACGTTTTTTTATAACACACAAACGCACGATATTCGCCGATAAAATTCTGTTTTACTGGCCGAATTTGTATACTGTATGGTGACTTGTGCGGTGCACACGCGATGACATTCCACATTTGTCGATCGAACGCGCAAAGTCGCGGACGAATGAAAAAAAAAAGGCCGATCGTCAAGACCCGACGCCGCGAGAAAACGTATCGCAGCCAAAATATGTCGCAACTAACGTAAAAACCCGTTTGGTGGGTCAGATCGAGTGATCTTTCGCGAAAAACGCGAGGGGGAACAAAAAACAATTACGAACCGATGACTACGCGCGCGAAACTTGATTGGAAAAAAAAAAAAGGAACGGAGAGATAAAAAATGATCCATCGATGGTTCAAAGAGCGAGACACGGCGACTAATGAAATAATGTTCCACAATTTTGCGACCTTGTGAATTAAGAAAAAAAACGTTAAATATCAGACTGTTATTAATTGTACCATCGTTGAAAACATTTTTTTATTATATTTGGGTTATTTTTTTGAGAACTGTTTTAAATACAGATCTACAAAGATAGATCATTCAAAGAACGAAAGAGAGTCTGATTGATATTAATTGCTTGTGATTTTCAACATTAATCAAACAGCGCGATTCGATGAGTTTGTGATTAAAAAACGTAATGCACCGATATGCTGGTCCGTCTGATATGAAGAAAACAGATAATAGGAGTGACGTTAAAATGAAACGTCGGTGAATTTTTCCAAGTAATTGTTCGACAACAGAAAGATGTCGGAAATTCGATGAAGTAATAAGCGCGATGGCTCGATGAGTCCGAAAGTGTCGAAATATCCGTGCACGAGAAATTCACACGGTCTCGCGTAACGTCAAGATCATTGTAAAACACACGACCGCCCGATGTGTGTAAACTCTGTGATAAACCGTTTACATAATTAAATCACGTGTTTAACGCAATTAAAATTATATTAAACCGCGAAAAAAGAATTTTTAAATTACGTCAACATTAATTTGAAGACAAAATATATTTGATTCAAATAAAATCATTTCCAAAATTTATAGCTTAACAACATTTTAGTTAATTAAGAGAACTACTGTTTCATTAAAATAAGATTTACGTGAATAAAATAAATTCTCGAGGTAGAAAATTTGACTTTCTCGACTTAGAAAATTTGTCTTGATTCGGTATTGTCGTGGGTACGGGTAGAAGTCCAAAGGAAAGAGATAAATAAGAGTGAAGCAATGATTGTTTTCGTTTCAGAATTCTTATAAACGTTGCCGATGAATCATGAAATTATATATATATATTGTAGTTCAATTATTTATATTACATTAAATAGTTCGGTTTCAATAATTTTGAAAAACGTCACGTATCACACTAATGACGAACAAAGGACAGGTATTAAGGTAGTAGTCTGGTAACTTAAGCCGATTTTCATGTCTTTTTTGGAGGGCATTTTTTTGTAGGAAAATAAAAATGAATCGTTTTCGGATATTTAGGATGTTTTTATTTACATATTAAAGACACAAAAAAAATTAGTTTGAAAAAATGTAATAGTTTATTATTATTATTATTATTGATCGAAGTTGGCACCTCGAAAAAAAAGCGCCCCGGGTGGCCCCGGTGATTTTGGTTCTTGATGTTATCTGAAATAAAAAAATTCTTGATAATTCTTAATCTATAGACATGTCATTCTGGTCGGAACTACTGAAGTTAAATTTCATGGATAAATAACAAAATGGCGGACTTTGGAAAAAAACGTTCTTTTCCATTTTTTCATTTATCCATGAAATTTAACTTCAGTAGTTCCGACCAGAATGACATGTCTATAGATTAAGAATTATCAAGAATTTTTTATTTCAGATAACATCAAGAGCCAAAATCACCGGGGCCACCCACGCGCTTTTTTTTCGAGGTACCAACTTCGATCAATAATAATAATAATAATAATAAACTATTCAATTTGTTCAAAACAATTTTTTTTTGTATCTTTAATATGTAAATAAAAACATCATAAATATCCAAAACGATTCATTTTTATTTTCCTACAAAAAAACGCCCTCCAAAAAAGACATGAAAATCGGCTTGACTTACCAGACTACCACCTTAAATGAAGAATAAAAAATAGCATCAAACTTCAGGACAAACCTTTTCTAATTAAGACAATAATCACTATTGAGACACTGCGAGTTCGCTATAAATGCACTATACCGAATTTTTGTCTTTTGGAGCACGCAAGACGCGCTCCGATCTAGCGAAATATTTTGAAATCGGCAATGAACGCACGTTCGCAAATTCAAAAAATTCGATTCGTCGCATTAACGTGCCTGACAAAGCGTTTTCGTCATCGGGCGCGTTAACGATTGACCCTTGTAATTGTGTTAAAAATTTGTGTTATCGTTTTTGGTCGATTCTCGAAAAGAAAAATTAAAAAAAAATGCGAACACTACCGGTCTGTAGGCGAACAAAGAAACGAGAGTGGCCCGTTCGCGAAGCCACCGTGAACTGACTCGGCAGCCACCAGCACACGTCGCCGAGAATCAAAGACGCTTGTGCAACATCAATGCCCGGCATTACAGGTATAAAGCCGCGATGTGGGAATAGAACGCTATAGTGGGAGTTGAACGCGATCGGCTGCTGTGGCTCCTTTGAAGGAAAAAAAACAAAAAAAAAGCTTCCACACTTAATCGCCGGACAACCCCGAGGCCCGAGGCGCCTATTTTTCTAACTTCTTCCACTTGACCTCCTCGCTATATCAAGTGCTCATCTTCGCGCTGTCGTTGAACGTAAAAACGGCAAAGACTATAATGAGAGAAAAATGCGACAAAAAGATACGTTTCTTTTTTTGTTTTATGTTAATTTTCTCGTAAACGTGAAAGAAAGTGATGTGGGAAAAACATTGAGTCGAATGAAATTTAATTTTCGATTAGGAAATGATAAAATGCAAGAGTTTGTGCAATCAATTTTGTTGATTAAATAATATTCAATAATAATCGGTTTTAATTCATCGGGCAAGATCAAGAAGCATTTGAAAAGTTTACGGCATCCTGAGACATCACTTGTAAACCATATTTACTTGTAATTGATTTTTTTTTTCTCTCGATATATATGTTTACGTACTATGAATAAGAAAAGTTCGAACCTGGAGTAAGGCATACATATATCTCACACACACAATCACCATCTGATCTCCCTTCTGCGTGTACGTGAAGTATCGAGAGTGAAAGTAACTTTTGTCAAATTATTACGCGAACCACCTGACAAACGCGCTTACCTCATGTCGACGTTCGATTGCCGGAGATGAAAATAATTCCACTTTTTTTTTTCACCGATTGCCGCGATTCGAGTCCAAAAATTGAAAAATCCGTAATTTAAAAAAAAAAAACGAATAATCAAAGTGGACATTAATATTTAAAAAACGAATTGAGGGTTGATAAGTCAATTGAGCTTGCGATGTTCCAAAAGAATCCTCGAACTTTGGATCCATTATTCCCTGAGGGAAGATATTTAATCGTGTTTTTTGCTCCCTTTACTTCCGCAAGCTATCTCATTCTCGTTCGGATTCAAATGCGCGTCGGAAATTCCGTATCCAACCTATCGAGTAGACACACCATGAGATCACGAAAAATCTCTATTGAAGCATCGGTAAAAACAGTTATGGAATTTCTAGAGTAATATATTTAATTTATTATTTGACGTCGAGACGCTGTCGCGTCTCTTGATCCGTTGACGAGTAAAATCTTTCAGGGACGTTTGTGTTTCGTCGGTCGAGGCATTGAAGTCACTGAGATGTCTCCGTTCAAGATACATCCGATATACGAGGTCTGTTGAAAAAGTATCGCGAATTTTGAATTTCTGCGGGCTACCCATATTCGATTTTCGATTTTTTTGTGGCGTTAGGTTGGTACTCATGTCCCTCACTTATGCTGAAAAAATCGGCCATTTTGAATGTTTAGTTAATTGTTGACAGCTGTTTTGGTTAGACGTGTTTTGGCTTGTCTTCGATTTTTGCCAAATTCCAAAAAATGGATCAAAGAATCTGTATTAAATTTTGTGTGAAAAACAAAATTAAGTGCGCGGACGCATTCCAAATGTTGACTGTGGCATATGGTGAAGCTACCTTGGACCAAAGCAACGTTTATCGGTGGCACGAAATGGTCTCAGAGGGCCGAGAAGATGCGAACAACGAAATGCGTTCCGGACGCCCGAGCACATCAACAACAGACGAAAATATTGATGAAGCGAAGAAAATAATATTGGCCAATCGTCGAATCACCGTTAGAGAAGTTGCCGAGGAACTAAACATATCGATTGGCTCGTGCTATTCGATTTTTACCAATGATTTGGGCATTAGACGGGTCGCCGGGAAATTCGTGCCAAAATTGCTCAATTTCGAACAAAAACAGTGTCGCGTTAACACTGCTAAGGAGCTGTTGGACTCGGTCCGCGACGACCCAAATTTGCTCCAGAGGGTCATAACTGGTGACGAATCATGGGTTTATGGTTATGACGTGGAAACCAAAGCTCAATCATCGCAATGGAAGCTGCTTTTTTGGAATAGCCAAAAATCGAAGAGAAGCCAAAACACGTCTAACCAAAACAGCTGTCAACAATTAACTAAACATCCAAATTGGCCGATTTTTTCAGCATAAGCGAGGGACATGAGTACCAACCTAACGCCACAAAAAAATCGAATATCCGTAGCCCACGGAAATTCAAAATTCCCGATATTTTTTGAACAGACCTCGTAGAACTTCTGCGACGAATACACCGAGACTCCGTATCGTTTACAATAATATTACGAATTGAAAAACGATTTTTTTAGTAGCGACAGCCATCGATTGGAGTAAATGCAATTTTTGATTTGCAATAATTTTACCACCGGTAATACGACGCGTTTGGCCAAACGCAATAAAAGTAGACTCCGTTAAAATCAAACAAAATGTAGATCAAATATTTGTTTTAAATACAAAGATTAATTTGTTAGTGAAAGAAAGTAAAAATTGCAAATCAAACTTTGATTTGAAAGAACGTTTTTTTTCTACTTGTACTACAAAGAGTACTCTTTGTAGTATAAGATTGATTCGAATGGAGTTTTTTTTTATTAGCGTTAATTCAGCAGGCCAGATGAACAAGACGGATCATGTTAAAACCTCTTTGTCGACATGGAGAGAATAAAGAAGAGAAGAACGGAATTTCTTCGTCGTATTCTGTTGATGGGCTTTAGCTGTAATTAAGTGTTAATTGAAGTCTCGCGAAGACACGAGCGACGTCGTTCAATAGAACAAGGTATGTACGCGAGAACGCGTACACAAGCTGTTTGTATAGTTATATCGACGTATGCACAAGGGAGATGGGAAGGAAATGCATATTTTGAAAAAATCCATCTCAACATCGTCACTGTGATATATGCTACATTATGTTTCCAGGACTATATATAACGACCGAGATCGTCGATGTCAGTGTCACTTTGGACCTAAGTCAAGGATTTTCTTTCGCCTTTGGTTATTAATAAGTTGCGTAAACAAGACGCACGGCTTAACACCATATGCCGGTTCTCGTCTGCGCGTTCTCGTCTTCTTGAATATGCCTGGTGCGCGATTTTGTCTCGCAGAGTATATCGAGCCTAATCCCCACAAAGATATCTTACGACATCCTCGTTCCAGCAAAAAGACCAAGGACATAAACAATTAATACGAACATTAGTTTCATACTGCTAACCACTATGCTTATTTATATAATCAATTATTCCAAAATTCTAGCAACAAAAAAAAATGTATTATCGCTTTCCTTAAGATCACGATTTTTTGTAATATTTGCCATTTGGTGTACGCTGCTTGCGTTTAATACAAGAACAACTTTTATTGATAGTTATTGTAGGATACGGTATCATTTAATCGTATCAAAAAAAAGGGCTGTAAAAATATTGACGAGATGACGAGTTTCAACGATTCTCGTGGAATGTCTTTTATTTTCTGTATGCCTCGAAGAGGTCGGTGTGTTCGATGGGGAATCGCCTCGAGGACGCCCAGCTACTTACTAAAGGATATTTGCTATGTGCGAATATATACGTATGATTTTTATGTCGAGATAGACATTTTCCAATAGCCATTGACCTCAGAGCGTAGAAAAAAGAAGAACTCGAAGATTGTATCCTTTATCTAATTAACTATCCACATATATCGTATGGGTAGGCGTCTGTAAATATTGTTATATGAATATTTTTATTCATAATCCAGTTTCACAGAATTCCTATTTGTTATTTCGGATGTTCAAGCAAATTGATGTTTGTCTGGTCACGTTTATTATCATTGATACAATCTCGATGCCGTCGCAATGGATCACGTCGAAGCGAGAATATTCATCAGCAGTGAATGAATATTCACTACTATATCCCAAAAACGTCTACAAACTTTCGGAGTGTAGTTTTCGGAGTGTAGTAAAAACCGAAAGGAGTTTTATATTTCATCTGCTTCTTTTTTAAATAACGATACATCACTTTTTTTTTCACTTGGTTCGAGAAAGGGTCGGCGGAATGTGAGCGTTTCAGCGCCAATTTAGACGATCATTAACCTCGCTCCTCTCTCCTCATTCTCGTTCTGATTGCCAATTTAACGGACTACAAAAAAGGCCGGCAAGAAATTTGATGCTCCGAATTTTTTACAGTACTCCGCGCGGGGAACATTCCACAGAGGACGAGAAGAGGCGTCGCGACGCTGCCCATATAATAACTCGCAGAGCCACCAAGGGCGGCAGCTTTTCTTTACACGCGCGAGAGACGATTGTATTGCTCGCTCAGACGAGTTTCCGTACATGTATGTATAATATCAATCCGTCCTTTTGCTCTTCGGTATAATTTTCCGTGACGTAGATGAGGAAAGTATTGGAGTATTTTTTATTTTTACTTCCAATTTCTTGAACCGACGCCACTCATGTATATTCATGTGGCTCAAAAGACTTGAGGATATTCAACCGTAACTGAGATCGTATTATGTCAAACTTTTGAAAAGATCTCTCAATGATTCATCGAGCATGGAATATTTTACGATTCATTTGCATGTATGTGTGTTTTGTATCATGAAGATGTAAAACTCGTCAAATATCGTTGAACGCAGACACGAACCTCGCACGAGAACTCTTTGTGAATCTGTATAGAATTTGTACACGGTAAAGAGAAAAAAAAACAAATTTATACAATTTAATATGTTCGTAGATTCTTTGACTAGCGTGCAACGAGTGAATCTCGAGGTCTGGCACGTAACATTAAAAATGACGCCACAGTGGAAGATACACGAACGATTAATAATAAATATCTGGGGAACGATTAAAATTATCGAACGATTAAAATTATCGAACGATTAAAATTATCGAACGATTAATGCTCAAAATCGTCGCACCTGGCTGTGATACACAACGATAAAGAAAAAGCGTTTAAGGAAAAGACGTAAGAAACATCGGTGCAAAAAAAAAACATTACGTCTCGTAGTTGTCGAAGAATAATAACAATGGTAACAAAAGGGACGTACAGAATGCTGATATGGGTATGAAGTTAAAAAACAAGATCTCCTTGACGCTAAGATGATCGCAAAAGCGTCAACTGTCCGAGACTCGGTATCGTTGCAAAAATTTACGAGAGTACGTACATGAACAACAGACTATCGTTTATTTTCACAATCGTCACGATCGTGATATTCTCGTTGCATCGTGTAATTTATGGATTATTGAACTACATTAATCCGACAACTCGTATTATCCAATTTACGTAATAGAACCAAGTACACTACTTTTAAACAATTTACCGTACCAGTCTGGTACTTGAATGTGTGTATAGTACAATAATTCGTTATGAAAAATAACGACAATCGAATAAATCACTATCGATTTGGTTACAGAACATTATCTATGTATATTAATTAGTTACAATTAAAAATATTTGTATCAATAACGTTTTTTTTTTATAAATTGAGCATTATTCGCGTTTGGATCGATGACGATGAATGATGTCAGCAACAAATTTGCGATGACGAAATGAAACAATTTTGATGGCGCATTTATGACCCAAATAGTGAAAAAGTGCATACGAGAGCACTTCCGTCCAATGAACAACACTTTTGCGCTTCATTCGTCGTTAACCCGTGTGCACTTAATGTTTTATTTGTTTTTTAAAATCATTCCAAGAGTGTCGCATTTTCACGATTACAGAAATAAAGTTTAACACACCGACCGTGGCGTACATCAAGCTTATGGATCAAGATGACGAAAATGAAGAGGAGGACTCGTGGCAATTTTTATGTCAGTCAAATCGCGAGTGTTCACGGCTTCGACTGTCAACGGGTAATTTATTTTCATATAATTACGAAAAAATTATTCAGTCCGAATCTGTGTTTAGCTCGCGTGCGAAACCTTGACGCGAGTGTTGTTGTCGCGAGTAACAGAGCAGTGGATTGAAAGAAGTTCGTGGTAATAATTAGAAAAAAAACTAGGATAGAGTTTTGAATTTTATACATTAACACTTGTGAAATTTATTTTTGACTAATTCGACTGAGAAAAAAAAATGGATTTATTCTGTCAAATTTGTCGTATACGAGTGACATAAAATTTATTCGAGTTTAGCCGAATTTATATTGGGATGAAAAAGGTGTAGGCTACAATTTGGTGAAAGCGATATATGAATTTCAAAAATTTAAATCAAGTGAATGCATTTTTCGTGGTATACGAATGTTATATCTACATTCAGATTATACGTGGAAGAGAGGACAACCGAAGGATTATTATAATAATCGCCGCGTTTAGCTTCGGGCGATACATCGCGACGATTATTCTCGCGAACTTGGTGACCCCTTAGATTTTTTCTTGTATAAATCAAAGCTGGTCGAGCATCGCGAGGCTCAATCTCGAGGTATAGAAAAACAAATATAAAACAAACAGTTCCGCTCAAGGATCCGCAATTCGAATAATATCGATGCTAGATTATATCACGTAATCAACGATAATTTTTCATCGGCGTTTTAACATTCTATCGTGGAACTATAAAAGGGCATTAAATTTATTAATATAAAATTCGTTTCAATACAATCAAGAGGGTATTTGGCAAGAAATTACTCAATCAAAAAATTCCACCCCCGTATATATTATAGTACATTTAATTTTAGGCATTAAATTTTAATGAATCTTTTTCTTTCGGTGTAAAATCATATGATAAAGAATTGGGAAAGAAATCTTGTCCAAATGCAAATGCGGACGAATTCTTGGAGAATGAGGATAAAAAATATCTCGTCATCATCGACGGAGAAATCGAACGACGATTTCGTAAACATTACTCTCGGGCTTCGCGATACCATATCTTTCCCCATGACCAACTTTTCTGCTCTGCTCCTTCTCTACATCTCTCATTGAAACAAAATTCATGAACACTTGGGGCTAGATAACATTGGGTATACGCTAAGCTTTACGCACATATACATTTGTATAAACCGCGGTCACTAGATTTCACGGTGTGTATAGCAAAAAAGGCTTGTTGATACGTTATGTAGAAATGATGAAGTATACGTTCGCAATATTATATTTTCAGCAATTATAAATGTGCTTTCAGCTTTACAAATGCTTTCGTGAATATTTGCAGGGGTATTGTGCGTATTAGATCGGGCAGCACCCCGACAAAGTCCCTCGAGATATCGTTAATTCACTATCTTTATGCAGCCGTGTTTAAGGATGGGCATCGTTGGAATGAACTTTCGAAATTATACTGTGGCAAAATAACGATAAATAATTATGGGAAAAAAAAAAATTGTAAACACTTGAATTAAGAATGATTTTCAATATTCTTTTATATATATTTTATATATTATATATTATACACATATATATATACATATATATATTAGGGCGATTTTTTTTTCGACTATTTTTTTTCAGTCCCCACCCAAAAGTTTTTTGGATATGTCGAAAGAGAAATTCGCTGAAAGTTACAGCCTTTAATATTAATTCTAAGTACTTTCCCAAAGCTAGAGAAGATTTTCCATCTAAAATACACGTAAATCAAATTTTTTTTTTTTCGAATTTCTATAACTCAGCTGCATTTTATGCTATCATATTGTTCTTGGTTTCGATTTACTCAGAATAAAACAATCTAAAAAAGTGCCTTCTGCGGCGATAGTGTAAATTGTACGGGTGAGTTGGTACGGGTCACTGAAGTTCATTTTTACCCAGAATTCTCGTTTTTTTGCTGTTATCTCCGAAACAAGTAACTTTACGAAAAAAATGTGAATGAAAAATTTGTTGGAAATTTAATTTCTTACAAAAAAGGTCCTATCAATTCTATTGCTTAGATTAATATTTCTTGAGATATTGAACTTTAACTTATGAATAGTATAAAATTTATAAAATATGAAATATTAAATAATAAAAAAAAAACAAAATAAAAAGTTCAATATCTCAAGAAATATCAATCTAAGCAATTGGCTCGATAAGACCTTTTTTATAGGAAATTAAATTTCCAATAAATTTTTCGTTTACATTTTTTTCGTAAAGTTAATTGTTTCGAAAATAACAGCAAAAAAAACGAGATTTTTAGGTAAAAATCAACTTCAGTGACCCGTACCAACTCACCAGTACAATTTACACTTTCGCCGCAAAAGGCACTTTTTTAGATTGTTTGATTCTGAGTAAATCGCAACCAAGAACAATATGATAGCATAAAATGCGGCTGAGTTATAGAAATTTGAAAAAAAAAAAATTCGATTTACGTGTATTTTAGATGGAAAATCATTTCACGCTTTGGGAAAGTACTTAGAATTAATATTAAGGGCTGTAACTTTCAGGGAATTTCTTTTTCGACATATCCAACAAAATTTCGGGTGGGGACTGAAAAAAAATCGCCCTAATATATATATATATATTTATATATTATTCTTTTATAATGATTCATTATAAAATTGGAACGAAAAAGTTATTCTCATTATCAACGAATATTCAGTAGTCTTTCATCTATGTATCGTATAATTAACAAATTTATATGTACTAAATTTGTTCCGATGAACTCGGATTTCAGCGTTGAACAACTTTCGTTAGAATTTATTAATTTCCGTTTTTGTTTTTTGTCGAAATGCAAACAAGCCACGTCATGGTATAATCTTGGAACTTCATCGTGGCATATAAAAATTGTGCGATAAACCGGATTTCACCGCGGAGAATAACACACACGGCCATCTATCTTTCTTATTTCGATTTCGAGCTAAAGCCAAATACACTTAAATTTCGTATAGGTTGCGAAAAATATAGGATTACGGACAATACTTTTGCTTGCTGGCTCGACCTCGAATCTTTTTTTATATCTTCAACCCTCCTTCGATCAACTTTAAACAAATTCTCTACTTAATAATGGTGTGGTTACTACGGATTAATATATGCAAACAATAGCATTGTATATTCACAGAACTTTTTTTATTTTAAATCAACCCCTTTCTCATAACTTGTCAGTTGATAGCGCCCTCATGAGGCTGGGACGAGTCGATAATCGCATTATTTTATTATCTATTAATTTGCGCGGTATTGAACAGTCACTACGTCTTGGTTGGGGATTTCATTGACATGTTTCTGATCAGTGACAAGGTCAGCCGGTTCGAGGGTAAACCAGTCTCGTTTTAAAAGCCCAACTGCGTCAGAACTTTTCGTTGCAGTTCAGCCATTATATATGTACGTCATCTTAACGCGGATGCACACGATGAATAATCATTTTTTAATTTCACTGGCGTGCAATGAAAATACCAGAAAATTATGATAATTATTATCCCATCTGATATCCAATTAAACGTGGAATTTTTATTATGAATCGATATTACGCGTGGCACAATTTATGAGACTCTGTCTCGCTATATACACATCGATATCGTCTTAATGCCAGAAAGATGGTCGAAGAAGTAAAGCGCTCTTTATTTAAAGAATTCTTTTCTTACTCTTCAAAGTATGAATAACTGTTATGAAAAATAAGAAATTATAAATTTCATCGAACCTTGAAAGATCCGTCGTAATTAATATGAATATTTTTTTACAATAATTATTCTGAAAGTGAAATCAAATGGTTCTTTGAATACTATCGATATTTGTCCTGAACAACCTTCGCAATAGATCAAAGTTACCGCAGAGATGTAGCACTCGTGGCGGTACGATTGCTCGATCGATCGCAAAACGCTCGGAAAAGATTTTCCATCGGAAGATGTGCATATCCACGTGAGATAATCTCATTCTTTATACGCTTATTTTGCGTACCATCTTTAGGTAGGGACGGGTGATCCTTGTCGAGCGCCGATAGAGCAGATTACCTGATGAAATATTGCATAGAAATATTTTTTATAAAAGATCGCCATATTTACATCGATAAAGCAACGACGGTGATAAATCACACGGTCGGTAAAACAGCGACTAAGATAAATCATCCGTTGATAAAATCGTTGACGATCGATAAATCAATACTTCGGTAAAACAGCGACGATTGATAAGATCGCTCTGTTAGTAAAACAGCGACGAACGTTTCGGTAGAGTGCTGCCACTCGAGAGGACAACACTTTATAACGGTTAACAGGTCGCGTAAGTGGATCACGAAAGTAAGAAGGGTTGCCTACAATCGGGCTAAGAAATACTGCGTTTATAGCCGCAGGAACAGCGTTGGGATTTATGAAGGCGGACGTGGATCTCGAAAGGAGATCCACCACTCGATTCGATTTCCCCACTTTTTACGTTCAAGCCCGGTGGGCCACACTATGCTCGGTTCAATCTCCGCCACGAAGATACCGAACAGTTGACTACGCGACAGCACGACGATCGTGACAAATGTATACTTTGCATCTTTAGGGCAATTATATATGTCAATTGTTTACACGGAGAAATTAACAATATCGGCGATAATCGCGGGTAAAAAAAAACTGTGTCACTCGAATACCGCGATAAATCCAGGTCATCGACGAACATTTGATTAATTCGTTCGATCTTTCGGCAAAGAGGGATGATCGCATTAGTATTTTATTTCTTTTAAAAACGAATTCGAGGCTCGAAAACAAATTTCGTTCGTGATGGATCTTCCGGATTCATTGGATCAACCGTACTTATAGATCGCAAACCAACGATCTTACGACCGAACGTTTCACTTGTGGGAAACCTTCTGGAATCGAAAAAATTGTGCGGTGTCAAATACTGAAAGTTTAAACTGAATTTCTCAATGTACTTGGCAAGTAAATAAATTACATTTCCAATATTGCAAATACGAACGGACGATCTTGTGCAAAAGTTTACCGAAAATATTTGTTTTGTTTTCATACATCTGTCAATATTGTATTGATCGACGTTGAAATTTTCACCACGGATAATAGTGATACTGTCACATCATAGCTCAAAAAAAAAACGCCAGTGAAATTGTTTGGTGGCAATTGTGAAAGACGTACTCGCGAGTAAACGCTGGTGCTCGTATCGCGCGCGCTTGTGCTCGTCGATCTTGAGGGGAAAGTATAAAGCCAGAGAGTGTACACACCGTTCGCTGCCGGTAAGTTGGCACAAAGAATGTATGTTAACGTAAACCTTATTATTACCGAGATTAAACAAAATGGAAAAATTTCTACACCCAGAAAGGTAATAACAATTGTTGATTATTATTGCGCTAGAAAATACAGCCCGGAAATAGTTTGATGTCGCGGTATTTCCTCTTTATCTGAAATTGCAATTTATTATGCGTGCAATTCGACAAAAATGGAATGTGTATTAAAAAGAATTTTACGACACAACTATTATTTTTTTTTCAACTTGATAAGTCCATAATTTGGAATTATTCTTTGAAAATGAATATCGATATATTTAGACAAATAATTAAACATAGTTAATACTCATTATCATGAGTATTTTTGGTGAAAAATTATTTCTTATGATTATTCAATTGGATCGATGTCTATTTTGGCTCGGTAGTTGAAAAACCGTTAAATACCATTTTTCTTTCATTTTTAAAAGTAAAACGTTCCTCATATTGAAGACTAAATATCTTCGGCCTCTTGTCGAAAGTACCGTTATAGGTGCAAAAAAAAAAAAATCATACAGTTTGGAGAATAAAGAGAGAAAATATCACAGATGTCGATATCGCGATGGATCGATCATCACTGTAAAACGGAAAATTAGATTTTGTCTACTTATTAATCTCGCGCGTGTGTATTATAGAAGGAATGTTGACGAACAAGTGTCAAGAAGCAACTGAGGAGACAATCGTTCGATCTTTCACACAAGTTCGAAAATCGACGACAATTTGTGGCGTCACTATTTGCAATCACAATTCCCGACAAGAAGAACAAAATTTTATTCGTCAATTTCACCATTGCATTGATTCGTGAATATTGTAATGGCAATATTCACGAATCTTGCATACTCTCGTCTTTCATCCCAACAAAGGAGATAATATGGAAGTATAAGAGTCATTATATACCACTCGCGCGATCTTCTCGCAAGTATATAGCGTTCGCGCGTACGTTCAGGAATAAAAAAAGAAAGAACGAAACAAAAAATAGCAACTGGGTAGAAAGTAATGTAACGGAGAAATTCGCGAGGATATAGGATGAACCCGGTCTCGCGTGAGGTGAATAGAATGACATGAAAGATATATCATAGGCCTCGAGGCTACGAGCACAAATATATATTGCCATATATATGTATACTAGGGCGATTTTTTTTTTCGACTATTTTTTTTTCAGTCCCCACCCGAAATTTTGTTGGATATGTCGAAAAAGAAATTCCCTGAAAGTTACAGCCCTTAATATTAATTCTAAGTACTGTCCCAAAGCGTGAGAAGATTTTCCATCTAAAATACACGTAAATCGAATTTTTTTTTTCAAATTTCTATAACTCAGCCGCATTTCATGCTATCATATTGTTGTTGGTTTCGATTTACTCAGAATAAAACAATCTAAAAAAGTGCCTTTTGCGGCGAAAGTGTAAATTGTACTGGTGAGTTGGTACGTGTCACTGAAGTTGATTTTTACCCAAAATTCTCGTTTTTTTGCTGTTATCTCCGAAACAACTAACTTTACGAAAAAAATGTAAATGAAAAATTTGTTGGAAATTTAATTTCCTACAAAAAAGGTTCTATCGACCCAATTGCTTAGATTAATATTTCTTGAGATATTGAACTTTAACTTATGAGTAGTATAAAATTTATAAAATATGAAATATTAAATAATAAAAAAAATAAAAAATAAAAAAAGTTCAATATCTCAAGAAATATTAATCTAAGCAAGTGGGTCGATAGGACCTTTTTTATAGGAAATTAAATTTCCAACAAATTTTTCATTTACATTTTTTTCGTAAAGTTAATTATTTTGGAGATAACGGCAAAAAAACGAGAATTTTGGGTAAAAATCAACTTCAGTGACCCGTACCAATTCACCAGTACAATTTACACTTTCGCCGCAAAAGGCACTTTTTTAGATTGTTTTATTCTGAGTAAATCGAAACCAAGAACAATATGATAGCATAAAATGCGGCTGAGTTATAGAAATTTGAAAAAAAAAAAAAAAAAAATCGATTTACGTGTATTTTAGATGGAATATCTTTTCACGCTTTGGGAAAGTACTTAGAATTAATATTTTAAGGGCTGTAACTTTCAGGGAATTTCTTTTCCAACATATCCAACAAAATTTCGGGTGGGGACTGAAAAAAAAAAAGTCGAAAAAAAATCGCCCTGATGTATACATATATAATATATAAGTATATCGCCGCCGCCGCCGTGTACAAAAGGTGAGGGGGTACGCTGAATGGAATAACTCCTCGTGTATATATATATATATATAAAATTTAGAAAAAAATTCAAATCTGCATACTGAAAACGCATAGATGCATAAAACATGTCTAGTCTGTTTTTTCGCCATTTGTGTATGTGTCATTTTCGGTCGAAATCGAGTGATGAAATTTTTCCCGGAAAGAGTTAACCGAGTTAAGGATGCTAAAAAAAGAAGAAATGCGAAGAAGAAAAAGAGATTCAGATGTTATATAAAAAGCCCCATATATGCATATCATGAAATTAAACGAGATTTCATAACTGACTGTTGAGGAAACTTTAACAAAGTATGTAACTAGCCAAGATTTATCGTTGCACAATTTTTACATATGGAGATAAACAACACGAGAAAGAATTGCTATTGAGACGTACGTGAGTTTTGCGACATCGGATAAGCAAAGAAAAAGCTCCTACAATTGCATCTATGTATATTACACTGTGCCATTTTTGGGCAACTTTTTTTTTTCTTTCTGAACAGACTGCATACTCTCAAAAAGGGAAAATAAGAAGGCTGTCCAAATTTTATCCCTTAATATTAATATTCAAAGGTTGCTCATCAATTTTGGAGATATAAAGAAAAATTTCCCACGTTATTCAGATGGGAAATAGGAAATCGTGATGAGCGACCTTTGAATATTAATATTAAAGGCTAAAATTTTGACAGACTTCTTTTTTTCCCTTTACGAGGGTATACAATCTGTTCGGAAAGAAAAAAAAAAAAAATTTCCCAGAAATGACACAGTCTAATGAATATATGTGGGCCCAAATAATAAACCTATGTAACAAGCATTATTATCCGTTTGTTAAAGCGGTTCGTAATACAGCAGAAAATCGAGCAATTGGATATTCCCTTTAATTGTTGCCGCTCTCATTTATTGTTAATCAGGATGTACTTGCACCCTTATATCAGTTGTACATACCGTTTGTACAAAATACGAGTTATATATATTTGTGACAAAATCATGATAAACAATTATCACGAGAAGTATAAATTATATATTTTTGGAATAATTGAGATTAAACGATCTTCGTAATGAACATAAACGTTTTATCTTACAATTACTCTTCATAATTGTTCCGTTGAAAAATAATTTTTTATGATATTCTTATGTCCATGATATATCGAGGAAGTTATATATGCGCGTGGGTTGTCTAGAGCTTCGTGCTCGATATGAATTCACAGGACGATCTATGTACGGGAATTATGTGAAGAATCGTAAATAATTGATGATAATTGTTCACTATGGTAAAATATAGCTAAACAGACTGTCTGTAAGTAACGATTTTGTTATTGCTACCAGAGTATAGTAAGTGTATAATCGATTTGCTGTAGTCCAGAGTTGTTATAGAGCTATTGCTTTAGTTTCGTTGTTGATACCGCGTCAAACGCGTCGGAAGAGAAACAAACAAATTTCAACGATGAATTTCTTTTCACGTCGAAAGATCGAAGGTTGACATTGAAATGAGCGTCGGACGAATAAAATTCTATTTAATACGTTTTTGTAAAATTTAAGAATAATGAATATTTAAAAAAAAAAATTGAGACTGCAACTGGTGTGTTTGAATAATTTATTTTATTTTATTTTTCATTTCACGTATGACTGATAATTATTTCGTTAGAAAAAATATTTTTATTCATTTCTCCGTGTAATGATGCACGGAGGAAGCACCGCAAAAAGTTGATCTCAAATCGCAATTATCGAGTACAGGCAGTATGTATAGTGCGTGAATGACAAAACTGCGTAAGCAAACGAGGGACCCTCGATTATTCAAAGTGTCCATCTTCTTATATAGTCATAAAATGCTCGAACTTTGAGCTATAATACACACGACGAGATTACGAGTGTACTTTGAAACGGACAAACGTTCGCTATTGTTCGTACAATCTCATTCCGAATTATCGTTATGCTAAATTCAACGAGACCATAAATACGTCATACGCGCAGGTGAATTTTGTCCATCGCTCGGAAAATTATTCACACTCGCCTACATACTCGGAATCGCGACAACAGAACATTCCGACAATGCGGAAAAGAATTGCGCTCATCTCGGATTGATGCAGGAGACACTTTTTAGTGGCGCGTCTCACGATCTCGAACCTCCGCGCAAAACGTGACTCGCTTAGAGGATAATAATAAGAAAATTTAAATATTCTCTTCTCGATCTCTTCGCTGTACGACAGAGTGACGAGTAGTGAGAAAAAATAGTTTTTTTAACTCAAACATTTTTATACGTCTTTTAAATCAATAATGAAACAGCCAATTTTTATTTTAAAAGGGCTTTTAATGAATCTGATTTTTTTTGTGTCGAAGGATCATTGATCGCGAGCAATCGATTATTTAACTTAATGAGCGTGCATTATTAGGGCATAGCAATTTATTTTCTTCATTCTCTTTCGTCATAAACAAGCCCCCACTGGAGATTGAATAAGAGAAGGTAAAAAAAAAAACACCACCAATATGCGACGTTATACGCGTCGAGAAAAGTGAGCTATGAATTATTATGTCATCTGGTCCCTCGCGGGTACCCCCATTGAGTAGAATCGGCGTTAAGTGTTCGGAACACTGTATTACACTGTACCGTAGTGTTATTACTCGTAACACTTTCTGAAAACTTTCGTTCGCACCGGCGCGGATGAGATCTTCGACAGTCTCGCTCGCGAGCTCGTTATGTCATCTCACTGATGCTGTTTTCCCTGTGGCCCAACGAACATTTCATGATTGGTTGTTGCAAAGAGTGCCTGCGACGCGACAGTCTTAAAAAAAGGTTTTGAATGTTTGTAATGTTCAAAGGATTCTTTTTCCTTTGACGTCGGACAGATGAAAAGCAAAGGTCAAAAATTTGCACATATTCTAATGCCTACAAAGTTGTATGATACATCGGCTCAATAGACGATTCAGTTGTAAGAAACCGCAAGTCAGCATAAATATCATTACTGACCAATTATCATAACTGAGAAAATCGAGTAGTTTGACATGCACTATTTTTTTTTGCTGCCGTCAATTTTTTTCACGTCATCTCATACACTTTATTCGCAATCGACTTAGCGATCCGGAAAATTATACTTTTTAAAACGCAAGACATACAAAATTATAAAGCGAATGATATCGTCGGCAATCACTCAGTACAACGTTCGCGATCCATTCAGAATCTCGCGCACTCGCTGAGCTAACGTTGATCATAAACCCGAACTTACTTTCACGCTCTCCGTCGAAAGGTACAAAGCGCTGATTCTAAGTTACATTAATTTTATTCTTTAATTCGATAAAAGACTAAAGTCTTTTATCGAATTAGTTTGTTATTGTAATGTAAATTTTGGCCACTTTGTACGATTATATTTTGTGCGATTGATTATTCATAAATTTGGTTTTTCAAACATATATTTCAAATAATTTTTCATTCGAATGAAACACGTCTGAAATTTCTTATTTGTTTCTAAACTGACTTTTTTCTCGATAAAAGTCTTAATTTTTTCTCTTTAATACGTTTTATCGAGCCTCGTGAAAAGTCAGAGTTTGATTGCATTAGTTACAAGTCTCGTGGTGCAGCCGGTGCGCACGTCCCTTCGACTTTTAACTGTAAAATCACGTTTGCTTCACTCTTGGACTATATCACGTTGGAGTTCTGAAAAGTACGGTATAAGTCATCGCGGTGTCGGGAGCGTGAACAAATAATCTGTGTATGTGTGTGTGTGTAAATAACTTCATAAAAAAAGTCTCAAAAGATGAACGAGTTCGTGTTCATCACTCGAGGATGGTCAGTGAGTGCAACGTGCAATGCAACAGCTTATATATACAAACTCGAGTGGCCATGACCCATTTTAGCTGGTACCTTTCTCAATACTAGACGAACCACTAGGTGATTGAGAAAGATAAAAGTGATTGCTAAGGACTTTTTGACTGATACTTGCAACATCAATTATTCCGATCAATCGTAATAATCGACATATTTCGTTTCGATTTGAAAATAATATAAAAAATATTCAGCTAATCAGTTTTTAATATATAAATAAGTGTAATACTCGACTGCTATAATATTATTTTGCAAATTCTATATATATATATATTAGGGCGATTTTTTTTTTCGACCATTTTTTTTTCAGTCCCCACCCGAAATTTTGTTGGATATATCGAAAAAGAAATTCCCTGAAAGTTACAGCCCTTAATGTTAATTCCAAGTACTTTCCCAAAGCGTGAGAAGATTTTCCATCTAAAATACACGTAAATCGAATTTTTTTTTTTTTTCAAATTTCTATAACTCAGCCGCATTTTATGCTATCATATTGTTCTTGGTTGCGATTTACTCAGAATCAAACAATCTAAAAAAATGCCTTTTGCGGCGAAAGTGTAAATTGTACTGGTGAGTTGGTACGGGTCACTGAAGTTGATTTTTACCTAAAATTCTCGTTTTTTTGCTGTTATCTTCGAAACAATTAACTTTACGAAAAAAATGTAAACGAAAAATTTCATGGAAATTTAATTTCCTATAAAAAAGGTCCTATCGACCCAATTGCTTAGATTAATATTTCTTGAGATATTGAACTTTTTTTATTTTTTATTTTTTATTTTTTTTATTATTTAATATTTCATATTTTATACATTTTATACTACTCATAAGGTAAAGTTCAATATCTCAAGAAATATTAATCTAAGCAATTGGGTCGATAAGACCTTTTTTGTAGGAAATTAAATTTCCAACAAATTTTTCATTTACATTTTTTTGGTAAAGTTAATTGTTTCGGAGATAATAGCAAAAAAACGAGAATTTTGGGTAAAAATCAACTTCAGTGACCCGTACCAACTCACCAGTACAATTTACACTTTCACCGCAAAAGGCACTTTTTTAGATTGTTTTATTCTGAGTAAATCGCAACCAAGAATAATATGATAGCATAAAATGCGACTGAGTTATAGAGATTTGAAAAAAAAAAAAAAAAATTCGATTTACGTGTATTTTAGATGGAAAATCTTCTCACGCTTTGGGAAAGTACTTAGAATTAATATTAAGGGCTGTAACTTTCAGGGAATTTCTTTTTCGACATATCCAACAAAATTTCGGGTGGGGACTGAAAAAAAATAGTCGGAAAAAAAATCGCCCTAATATATATATATATATATATAACTTTATATTATTTTATGAGGCAAGTTCTTATGTAATTATACGCATATCATAAATTCTATGGGTGATTACATGTGTTCATATGTAAGCAGGAGTATTAATCACAGTGTATAATAACATTACTTTATCTGGATGCAAAAAATGGGTCAAGAGTGAAAGAGCCGAGTGCAATGGTAACGAACGATCGTGATCCATTTATTGCTCCTTCGAGCAATTCTGGAAAAGTCACTGTAATCGTACAATTTATTTTTTTTTATCACAGTTGTGGAATCCTGTATTCTGTGATCGGTGTATACCTCCGTGTTCGATGGATTGTACATCTCGATTAACGGTATAATATATGTATATCAATACGTATATAGATGTATTAAGCAGCTACCGAGTTGCGAGACGTTGTGGCATTTCTCGGTTCGGAAATGTAACGGATATTCTTAGAGATTTCGCGAAATTCTTAGAGATTCAGGACACATTACACGCTGTTTATAAGGCTCTTGGATGAGGCATCCTCGTAGTTAGTTTAATCGTCTCGTCAAACTGAATATTGTCGAAATATCAGTTATCCATTATGGTTAGAAATAATTGCGAAAGTTTCTCGAGTAACAGAAGTCTAATCTGGTACATGTTATTTCCAATATTTCTCGCTGAATTTCGTCTATAATTTTCTGTACGCCATTGTTCCAACTCAAAAATACACTTGACATTTTGTAAGACATATCTTAGGTAACATTATAATTTTTTGTAATTGAAAAAAAAAAAAACACTGAATTAAGAAGTCTTTTTTAATTCCTTCGAGTTCTTTTTTCGAACGAAAAAAGTGGAATGAAAAAAAGAAATGGTTTTAAAATGTTTTATTGTATGACACGAAATTGTTCATTAATTTTTCTTTTGGAATTTAATACTACTATGATTATTAGGTTCGAACAAATAATAATTCGACAATGTCGATAATTTATTTTGAAAAATCTCGATGTTACTCAAAGTTGGATGAATATCATAAAAAATACTTAAGCGGAAACGATTTAGTACTTGATGTGGATACTATCTATGAATACTCTTTAAATCCGTTCTATTTTCTTTATAGGCAATGCTGTTAGACCTTGACAGTGAGGGAATCATTGCGTGTTCGTTCCGCTATCTTTGTATGTCGATTTCTAATAGAATTACGTCTCCATATACGTCGGCAACAATTATAGTGAAGGAGGTGTGCGGATGAAAGTAAGGCAACGTCGGTATTACAGTAATGATTTTCCCGCTTCGCGTCTATCGATTATTTCGTATTTAGAATATCTAGTTTTTCAATCCAAGGATGACGAAGATTGAACCCGATTTACATTCAGATAAATATTTCACGATTTTCCAACGCAACATGCGGGGCTTATGAATTATTAAAAATGTACAGAGACATCGGGGAAAAAAGGCTGTCACGGAAGTGATTTTCTGTCTATCGTTTTACAAAATATTCGACTGGAAACCAGTTAGTAAATACGGAATGCAATGGTCGTAGAATGGAAAGAAAAAACCCTTGATTAATATTCCAGCATTAGAATTTTGAATAATAATTATTGAAACAGTTTAACATTCGTGAACTGACAACAGTAGGCGCGCGATCGGTGCGCGGTTCTGGCGATCACCCAAGTTAAGGTAGTAGTCTGGTAACTTAAGCCGATTTTCATGTCTTTTTTGGAGGGCGTTTTTTTATAGGAAAATGAAAATGCATCGTTTTGGATATTTAGGATGTTTTTATTTACATATTAAAGATACAAAAAAAAATTTTTTTGAAAAAATTTAATAGTTTATTATTATTATTATTGATCGAAGTTGGCACCTCGAAGTTGGCACCCCGGGTCCTAACTTTTTTTCTACCGAACCGATTGCTTTCAAATTTTAACAGGCTACTCTACACACTTATAGTTCTCGTCGGAAGCACCGATAGATTTTTTCACCCCTAACTTTCTATTTTACAACCCCTTCTTTGCTAAAGTCCTTTTATTTTAGCAAAGAAGGGGTTGTAAATCAAAAAAGTAGGGGTGAAAAAATTTTTGGTCACTATCACTACTTGGATGGGTGATGGCTCAGCCTTGCACTTTTTTTTTATTTCATAAATTGTTAGTAAAACTATTGAAAAATATGTTCCCAAAATTTTAAATGAAAATTCCGACTCGATCTATTGTTATAAGCCATTAAGGGGGAAATAGGGTTAGGACAGCGTTATCTCAATGATTTTCATGAATTTTTTTATAGTATAAAAAATGAATATAATTTATTGAAACTTTGAGAATATTCTATACATATATTTAAGTATATACTATAAAATTTTTATACATATATTTAAGTATATAGTACAAAATTTTTATACATATATTTAAGTATATACTATAAAATATTAGCGACCCCATATTGCTTGTTTTTCTTGGTACTATTTCTTCAAACGCGTTTTTCTGAAAACGACTTTTTTTTAACTTGCGTACACGCTAGTTTGAAAAGTTTTCAACCAATCGTTTTGAAAATTGGCAGTTACTTTCTTCATAGTACTGCGCTCTATATGAACCTAAAATCGGAATATTATCATTATTTAACATAATTTTTTTTTTACAAATAAAGTTGTAAAAAATGGCACAAATCATGCTTTTTTGTTTTAACCCCGGTAAAAAATTCAATTTTCTATTTTTTTGATAGCGTTTAGGTTCATATTGAAGAGAGACATATAGTAAAAGTAAATTTCAACCTCATTTGAATTCAGATGAAAATTGCGGCTTCCAGAATGTACGCAAAATGCTGAGTCTGATTGTGACCTGCAATATGGGGTCGCTAATATTTTATAGTATATACTTAAATATATGTATAACAATTTTATAGTATATACTTAAATATATGTATAAAATATTCTCAAAGTTTCAACAAATTATATTCATTTTTTATACTATAAAAAAATTCATGAAAATCATTGAGAAAACGCTGTCCTAACCCTATTTCCCCCCTTAAGTTTTTGTTGTAGTAAAATACAACTGAAACTCAGTGAAAACAAGGCCGTCTGTATCGACACAGGTTTTCCGCAGTTTTACCGTATCCATGGCAAATACGATATAGTGTAGCTAAGACGTTTGCAGACGCAATGGGAGTTAAGTTAGCTTAGCGAAGTGCGGGTAGTGAGTGATAGGGGAAAAAAATGGAAAACATGAAATTGGAAAGGGTAATACGAAAAAACCCGAAAGGGTATACTTTGCGACAAAGGAAAATATAAAAAAAAGATGTTTACCATTCGTTACAGCATTCTTGTTCCTGATTACTCACTGTTATTTGAAAAAGGATATTACGTGATATAACTTTTGTTCTTCCGCGATAATAATTATGGAAACATTATGTTATCCAGAAGATGACTTTTAATCTTTTTTTTTGTTTTTTAACTAACCGTTGCCTATCCCTGGATATGACTCATATTGAAGACATAAAAGCAAACGCAATGCTCGTGCAAAATATATACAGAAGCCACGAATTCTATGAATAAATACGCAACGGTGCACACACGCATTAACTGCAAACGAATCCCCGTCAAAGATTGCAATTCTCGCTCATGTGCATGATCAATAAAATCCAGAAAATATACCGAAGAACCAATTGTTCTTTCAAATATCAAAATCATCAATGAATTCAATCGAGAATTATTTGCGATATTATAAATTTGTAAAAATTTTTTACAATAAAAAAAAATTCGTCACGTGATTTGACGAATTTTTAAGAATCAGCTATAGGGATTTCCATTTTCTATTCGACACAATGATTGCAGAGGCCCACAGAAAGATTTATCGTGTTCTCTGTACGAGGAAGACGAATATTAGTCACAGCGTCGAGGACAAGAGACCACCGCGCGTCGTTGGAATTTTGCACGCGAGTCACGCTCACTCGGTGATATGGGAAATTTAATCAGCATACGGTTCATTAATATGCCAAGAGAATCTTGAATTTTTCCGATTTTCCAGCGAATTCAAACTATATCAAGGCTTTTGTTTTTTTTACAAATTCAAACAATTCTTTTGAAAGTCTCCTTACAACGTCACGAACTTCATAAAGATCCTTATGTTTACCAAAGACTCAATGTAACAGGGACAAAAATGCGTTACGATTTTTGTACCGGATTTTTTTCATCTTCATTCGCATCTATATATGTTTCGCAAAGATGAAAATTTGGCAATAGTATAGACGTGTGTACACATTTATACAACTCGAATATATTTATTCGTTGGGCCTTGAATTATGCGTACGTGTACTTGGCGCCCATTGTACATACAAAATAGGTCGAGGGTTTCCAGTAACTGTGATACACTCATATACGCACCTCGATCAATAAAAAGAAGAAAAAAGAAACAACAAAATAACACGTAAGGTGCAAATGTATGTATTCATTATTCGCACCTCTCGATCCCACTCAACACGAACTTATCTCGCGCGTTCTACCTTCGTCGAACTCTGAGCATACTATTCCACTTTACCGATATTTGCTGTTTATGTAACATGCGTATGAAAAGAAAAAAAAATGCTTTTCGTGGACTGGCGAGAGTATGAAAATTTGCTCTCGTGAGACGCGAAAGTGCATTTTGAGTATTGACGATCCTTCGACTGCTGAGCAAACGAAGGAAAATTCGTTGCCACAAATGAATACCTAGATTTGTGCGACAGTGAAATAATTCACGATTTTTATTTATGATTTTAGACAAATCTTCGTCTCGAGAAGATCTCGAGGTTGCTGCAATGGTCACCAAGGAGGCAATCGTCGTCAGGAACGTACGAAAACAGTATGGCAAAGGAGTGGCTATCCTCGATGGTCTTAACATGACCGTTCCGAAAGGGTCCATGTGAGAAATCAATTTTTGAATGATTACACTGTTTTTTTCTTCTTCGTATCATATATTTGTCATTTTATCGCAAAAAGTTAATCAGTAACATTTTTAAATCTCGTCGATCACAACTCCATTATGAAATTTGACGGCTATATTTGATTCTGCAATACTCGAGTATAATGCAATAAATAATTTTATTTACATAAATTAAATTAAATTTGTACGAATCAATGAGATCAGTTTTCAGCTGTAGATTAACGAATTCCGGATTTGACGAATTGTGCGTTGTAGAATAGGGCGAAAAAAATGAACTTCATTGCTTCATCTTCGAGTCACAAGTATTCGTGCATTATTTCAAACTCTCCCCACGACCCACTGATGTCGTCCTAGTTGTATTCACTCCTATTATCGTATTTATCGTTTCCAACAGTATGTCTATCACGTATTTCTTCTTTCTCGGCGTCTTCTCGTTCACCCTCGTCAAATTCTTGTCCGACGATTTTTCCGATAATTCGTTTGTTCTATTTACGTTAAAAAATGTGTCGAGAGACTGTCGTGTCTCTGTCGGAGTGGTGAAGTTCACATTTGTTTGCGAACGTTTCTTTGAGTGCTCGACTAATTTCAAATGATTTTTTGTTTTATTCTCACCAATTGCTTTATGAGGAATATGTTTTTTTATCTTACGACTGATTTTAATCAAATTATCGAAATTTTTGCGACGAAGACCCTTCTTCTTTTTAGATTTCTCATCATTTTTTCGTAATTTTTTTTTATTCACATCGTGTAAATCGAATCTCATTGTAGGCTCGATATCAGAAATAACTTTTATCGTACGATTGTTGTTATCCTTAATGTCGACATTTACATTTTTATCCGTCTCTGCTTTGTCATTTAACGACCCTACAGACAGATCATCAATAGCTTCGGTTGAATTATTTGCGTTGTTTTCTTCCTCTGTCGATGAATTTTCGTTGTTCGGTACTCTTGTGATTTTTAAATCCTCAGCTTCGATCCCATTAAAATCGGCGGTCGAGTTTATTAAAAAATCATCAATTGTCGTAGTGTCGATCTCGTTCGTATTTTCTTCACTCACCATTTTATCAATGATCGTCGTTGTAGTATCAACGCTTTTCTCCTCCTCGCAACACAATTCCGTTTTTGAAGTCTCCTCATTCTCCGTCACTGGAAACATCGTCGTTTCTTTGTTTTTCAAAATGTCACGAGTTCTTTCGTTCGCGGTATAAACACTCCGCGTAGTCTCGTCGATTGTCGTTTGTGTTGTGTTAATTGCTTTATTAAGATCCTCGATTTTATTTTCCAATGATAAAATACTCTCAGAATTTGGATTCGACAATTTTTCATCAATCGAAGCTGCAGATATCTGCTTACTTATATTTTTGTCATTTTTCATTAATTCAGAAATTTTATCTCTGCCATCAGTTCTTGCCTTCGGTTTTTTCAATTTCGAGTTCGTTCTCAGTTTTTTTATTACTTCGCCCGAGTTAATCGAAACTTTTTCGTCACTAGCAATGGCTTCGTTCGATATCTCTCGATCCTTTAGATCGACATTTTCAAAATTATTCAATTTCTTTGCGGATTCCGGAATTTTTACCATTCGTTCGAGCAAAACTTTCAGATATTCTTCCATCACTTTTGAGATCATCGATTGCTCGGGAAAAATTGTGAAAAATTTCGCGGCTTCGTTCATCACATTCGAGTCCTCGTCATTTTCGGACTCAAATTTTTCGTTTTGCCGTCGATCGCAGGGCGCAAAACTCTTCGATACATGTTGTCGCAGAGCTTTCGTTCTCTTCGAAGTTTCGATTTTCGACGAATCAATTTTCAGAAAATTGATTTTCGATGAATGAACTTTCGACGAGTCGACCTTCAACGAATTGATTTTCGACGAATCGTCTATCGATGAATGTATTGTTGGCAAATTTATTTTCTTCTTCTGCGTCTTCGGCAATTCATCGTTCAAGTTATTGAAATCAATGGCCTCGAGTTTATTGAGAGCAATCGCGTTAACGAGCTCAGCAAGGTCTCCGACATCCGAAATCGTTTCCAGACGAATATCCAAATGTTTACTATCGTTATTATTCCTACCGACCTCGTTATTTCCATTGTCAATATTTTTCTTTTCTATCACAATTCTCGATGAGCTCCTCGATGATTTTCGTTCACCGGCCGATACTGTTGTCAGACTTACGACGAATTGCAGCGCGAGAATGACGATAATCCATTTCTTCATCGTCGGATGTTGGCGTTTCTCGCGCGACTGAAACGAATTTCACGAACGGCGCGAGCTTTATGAGTCCTCCGCTCTTTTGCTATCCAATCGTTTTCTTTGGAGTTTTCTCGGTGAATCTACGCTTATTAGCTCGGACAATAAGCGCGAATGTAATTGCGAACTGGCAAGCTCTCATTAAAACCCCGCCGACGCGGCACTTCGACGCCAATATCCTAATTGTTTTCGACAATAATTTGTCGTTACGATCGAGCTGTGAGCCTGAGATTTTAATGTTCGAAGGCGTTAGGAGCCTTTTCATTTTAACGGCGATAAATCAACATTTTTTAATGGTATTGCGTATCGATCGTGTAGTTTATCGGAAAACGATTAATTTTTACTTTTTATTTCATTTAATTCGTTAATTTAACGATGGAATTCTAGTTTGCAGCGCGAAAAAAAAATACATCAGCTGAATTATTTTATATAGTAATTTTTTGATAACGCTTGATAATCGTTCGTTTAATGCGACAATTTATTGATCGACTGATCGTTGATTCTATTAATTTCTTTTTTTTTTACAAATCGTAGTTACGGACTTTTGGGTGCCAGTGGCTGTGGAAAAACGACTCTACTCACTTGCGTCGTTGGTGCACGCAATGTCGATAGCGGAGACATATGGGTACTCGGTGGAAAGCCTGGAACGAAAGGATCGGGAATTCCGGGACCGCGAGTGGGCTATATGCCGCAGGAAATTTCTTTGGTCGGGGAGTTCACGGTGATCGGTGCTCTCTATTATTTCGGCAGAATAAATGGCCTCGATGACGAGACAATCGGTAACGAATTTAAATAATTCTGTCCCTTAAAAAAAGGTTCAATATATATTTGTAAATTAAGTTTTGTGATTATATACGAATTAGTAAAAGCGATAAATTCGTGTATCACTCTAATCTTAATACTGAGAATGTTCCAACTTTCGTGAATAATATATCAATATTATTAAATTTCGTATATGTTATAACAATTTATTTTACAAACAAAAACTATTAACTGCTATTTTGTTTTCAGAGGAGAAACACACCTTTCTCTCGGACCTTTTACAGCTGCCACCGAGAAATCATTTGGTGAAACAGATGAGTGGTGGTCAACAGAGAAGAGTTTCGTTCGCCGCTGCCCTGATTCACGATCCAGAATTGTTGATTCTGGACGAACCAACCGTGGGACTTGACCCGATTCTGAGGGAGAAGCAAGTACTTTTTTTGGACTTTCTAAGTTCAATATTTTTTCATACAAAAGTTGTCGGAGAAGATGCACATTTTTCAAAATTCAACGAACATTCAACAAAATTGAATTCCAACAATTTTTCACATACCGATCTGAATATTTTATTACACGATGAAAAAATCATATCGAACAATCCCTTGAATAGGATTTTTGTTACAATTGGTGCGCGATATTAAACAGAAGAAAAATTATCTTTCAGCATTTGGAACTTTCTCGTTGGTATCACGAAAACTCAAGGAACAACGGTCGTAATAACGACGCATTATATCGAGGAAACAAAACTCGCAAACAAAGTGGGTTTGAGTCTATGAAATTAATTGATTAACTTCGCGAAATCATCTTTCGATTATCGTAACAATCTCTTTTTGATTAACAATTTCGACACAGACGAACGATTTAAAAAAACGGTAATATATACTTTTGGAATATAGATTGGACTTTTGAGATGTGGCCAGTTGTTAGCCGAAGCCTCGCCGAATCAATTGCTGGCGAGATTTCAATGTGAGAGCTTGGAAGAGGCTTTTCTGAGTCTGAGCCAACGTCAGAACGAGAATCAGGAGAGAGGTATAACGACGCCCGAATTTTCCGGCGATCTCGAAGAAGTTACGATACCCACGAGCAACGAACACTTGACGATGGGAAACGTGAGTTTTGTCGTTGATTATTTTTGCTTCCATTCAAAATTACCAAATTTGGTTAATAAATATGAGGATATTTCTCAGAATAAGAAACAAAACGAAAAAGCATCAATGTGGTCCAGAGAGGGGGAGAAGAGTCCGATTGATCTCAAAAGTTTCGCTGGACGAAAATTCAAAGCTCTGATGATAAAAAATACTCTACAGTTCGTACGACATCCAGGGTAATCGATTTATTTAAAAATCTAAGAACTTTAAAAAAATAGTCTCTACAATTCAATTTAAAATTCATTTTTTTAATCATACAATTAAGTTTTAATAGAATTTTTGTAATTCGTCTTCTGATACCATTTTAAAAAAAAACATCTATAAACCTCTGTTTTCTCATTGAAATTCGTATGATTCTTGGAACAGGGGTGTACTTTTTGCTCTGGTACTGCCGATCGTACAATCGTTTCTGTTCTTCAACGCGGTCGGTGGTGACCCGAAGGGTCTATACATGGCGGTAATAAACGACGAGGCTGGCAATTGCGACGATGGAAGATACACCGGAAGCGTTATTTACGCACCGGAAAATTATACCTGCGACTTCGTGGATCTTAGTTGCCGATTTCTCAATGGCTTTAACGAGGCGATAGCCGAAAATGTAAGATAAGTCGGAGAGTAAAGCGAAAAAAAAAATGACAACAGAAAATAATCTCGATTTGACCACGCGTCGGAGCCGAGTAACTGTACATAATTATCGGAAATGTTTATTTACGAGCTCGTTAAAGTCAACGAAACGAACTGGCAAAACGTTCCTCGTCGAATCGATCGTTATTGCGAGATCGCAGTTTTTAATGCCAACACGTTTCGCGACGTTTCATATTGGCCGGATATATGAACAGCGTACGAATGATAAAATCGTACAAACAAAATCGTCTCAAAATGGTTAAATAAAAATAATAAATTATAAAAATTCCTGATATTTCCAGAAATTTTATACCGACATCAATGAGGCAAGAGAGGCGGTGAAGCACGGCGAGGTCGTGGGTTCGATGTACTTTGGAAGTAATTTTTCAAAGGCCCTTCAAGTGAGACGCGACAATTTTGAACATGCAACCGAGGAGGAAGTAGTGTCGGGCGAGATAGAAATATCGCTGGACATGGGAAGTACGTTTTTTCACTTTTCACTTTCAATTTTATCATTCACGAATGATTCGATGAAATCAATTTTACTTTTTTTTTTTTCAAACGCAGACAGGCAAATCGGCCTCCACGTTGAGAAACAATTGTACGAGCGTTTCTTCGAGATTTACGAGAATATTATGCAAGAGTGCAAACTGTCGAAAAAGTTTGCCGATATGCCAATACGCGTACGTACGGAATAGTAATTTTTGTTGTTGTTTTGTTGCGTCACGCTCGACGCGCCATATCTCTTAATTTATTTCAACGTATCGAGTTTACATTGCGTTTTATTTTTTTTAAATTACATCTCGCAGTTTGAGCATCCGATATTTGGTAAACGGGATCAGAAGTACTCGAGCTTCATGGCACCTGGATTCATACTGACGTGAGTGATATGCTTGATAATAAAACTAAAGAAAGAAGAATATAAGACGAAAGTTACTTTCAAAATATCATTAATATCAACAAATCTACCATTTCTCTCTCTCTCTCTCTCTCATTTCAGGGTAGTATTTTTCCTCGCAACTTCGGTATCCTCGTCGATCATAATAGCCGATCGTCACGAGGGTATATGGGATCGAAGTTTGGTACAGGGTGAGTTTTAGTACGACATACGAGGTCTGTTCAAAAAGTATCGCGAATTTTGAATTTCCGCGTCCTATGTATATTCGATTTTCGATTTTTTTTTGTGGCGTTAGGTTGGTACTCATGTCCCTCACTTATGCTGAAAAAATCGGTAATTTTTAATGTTTAGTTAATTGTTGACAGCTGTTTTGGTTAGACGTGTTTTGGCTTGTCTTCGATTTTTGCCTATTCCAAAAAAGCAGCTTCCATCGCGACGATTGAGCTTTGGTTTCCACGTCATAACCATAAACCCATGATTCGTCACCAGTTATGACCCTCTGGAGCAAATTTGGGTCGTCGCGGGCCGAGTCCAGCAGCTCCTTAGCAACGTTAACGGGGGGGTAGGGTTTTAAAGGCGAAAAAAAAGCATATTTTTATGATTTTTTTGCAGCGACATGAGTAATATAATTTTATTAAATAGAATTACATATTATTGTACAACTATTGAAGTATCTCAGAAAAAATTTTCA
The DNA here is from genome assembly GCA_958009045.1 of Oxytorus armatus. Lineage (NCBI taxonomy): Eukaryota > Metazoa > Arthropoda > Insecta > Hymenoptera > Ichneumonidae > Oxytorus > Oxytorus armatus. The sequence goes on from OY253745.1 coordinate 14,934,922, forward strand.
ATGAAAAATATTGATAAATAAGCCGGTGGCGTTGAATCTCCAGAGGCGCCTTGAAAAAAAGTGGTTTTGCGGTGAACATTATAACTCGTTACCGGATCATCGGAAACAAAAAAATTGATATGCATTTTAAAGGTGATGTATTTCTCGAGGTAATCAGGAAGTTTTCTTCTTTTTTTCTTTTTTTTTTCTATTTTTTGCAGCACTTGGAAGTGAAAAACGCAATTTTAGCTCAAAAAATCGCGCTCAATTTGTTATTAAAAAATTGAAAAAAAAAAAAAAACTCCTCCCGATTACCTGTTGATTTATGTGAAGAAGTAATGTTTAAATTTTCAATTTTGACACGAATTTCGCGGCGACCCGTCTCACGCCCAAATCATTGGTAAAAATCGAATAGCACGAGCCAATCGATATGTTTAGTTCCTCGGCAACTTCTCTAACGGTGATTCGACGATTGACCAATATTATTTTCTTCGCTTCATCAATGTTTTCGTCTGTTGTTGATGTGCTCGGGCGTCCGGAACGCATTTCGTTGTTCGCATCTTCTCGGCCCTCTGAGAACATTTTGTACCAACGATAAACGTTGCTTTGGTCCAAGGTAGCTTCACCATATGCCACAGTCAACATTCGGAATGCGTCCGCGCACTTAATTTTGTTTTTCACACAAAATTTAATACAGATTCTTTGATCCATTTTTTGGAATAGGCAAAAATCGAAGACAAGCCAAAACACGTCTAGCCAAAACAGCTGTCAACAATTAACTAAACATTCAAAAAATGGCCGATTTTTTCAGCATAAGTGAGGAACATGAGTAGCAACCTAACGCCACAAAAAAATCGAAAATCGAATATACGTAGCCCGCGGAAATTCAAAATTCGCGATACTTTTTGAACAGACCTCGTATTTTCGTTTCTTTTGTTTTCTTCCGCGAATCAATGTTTCGTTGAAAACGAAATAGGAAAAAAAAAAGACGAGAAGACAAAAAAGTGACGACGACCTTGTCCGTTGTGTTCGTCTCGCGAAAAAAAAAAAAAAAAACGTTCACGACACTTGGAATTTTAGACCTCCCTCGTTCGACTTAATTGGTCGATTGTTGATCCTAAATTGGTGTGAAAATGATGCTAAAACCGGTACACGGACTCCGCGAATCCGTCGAAACGTCGATTAGTATTTGCAACGCGTCGCTATCCCGCGAGACCTCCGCGAAGATCCTTACATTCTCTCTCGCCGATACGTTTCTCGGCCGATATATCGTCGATAATTGTAAATTGAACGATAATTCGAAACACGTATCGCAATAATAGTATACGCGACAGAGTTTTTGGTCGAGAAGAAAAAGTAACAACAGTAGCGTCACGTAATTTTATTTATACGTATATATGTATGTATATTCCGTGACTCGCAATAATTCTCAAGGTTCTTCCTGATGAAAACAAACAGGGGTGACGACCGCCGAGATACTGACGGCTCATCTACTGACTCAACTGACTGTAATAGTGATCCAGGTTGGCGTGACTCTCGCGATAAGTTTTCTACAATTTAATCTCGAGTGTCGTGGCTCAATGTTCACCGTAATATCGCTCGTTTTTCTCATTGGAATTTGCGGAATGTGTTATGGCTTTCTCATATCGGTAATGTGCACATCACACACGGTCGCAAACTACGTGTCAACCGGAAGTTTCTATCCAGTTATATTACTTTGCGGTGAGTATGTTTAATGATGAATTTATGATTTTTTTTTATTATTTCGATTTTTATGATATTGCCAGCCATTTTTATTTTAACGCGATTTCCAACGGACTAAATATTTTTTTTGGCAAATAAGATTTAATTAATTTTTTTGACAGATTTACATTTTTTGAGGGATGATGAGTGTTTAGTTTTTTGTTTTTTTAAGTGAATCTAACTTTGCTAACATTTTCTCGATCGACAGGATGCATCTGGCCAATTGAAGGAATGCCGTGGATGTTGCAGTGGTTGAGTTTTTCGTTGCCCACGACGATACCGGGTTTAGCGCTCCGTGCACTCCTCGACAAGGGTTATTCCGTCAATGATTCGCAAGTTTACAACGGTTTTATCGTCGCTACAGCGTGGACAGCCGGTCTCATTGCTCTGTGCTTCTTTCGTCTCAGATCAAAAGGCGTCTGATCTCGTGATCATAAAAACGATCGCAATCAATCACATTCGATTCTATCCTCGTCTTTCTCTCTTCGCTTTTGCGCGAAAATATCGCGCCTCGAGACTTTCGGTGAAATCCTGAAAGCAATTTATACGTATATGAAGCGCCGTCGAAAACAGGGTTTTATAGTGTAAGAATTTGGCGAGAAAAAAAAAACGGCCTTACCTCAAACTTCAACGAGCACACGGTGCGTGAAACGCCGTTTTTTTTTTCGTTATTTTTTTCTTTTCTTCGTCTTTGTAGATTTCACGGTTTTAGACATAGCAGTTTCAACACACAGTTTATACACACGTTCGCGCATACACACCAGTTTACACGTTCGGGAATTCCGGCTGTACAGAGACACAAGCATATTAATGATGATCGCGCGACGTCGGAGTAGAGAAAACAGAAAAAATTCATTATCCTTCTAGTCAATGGCCGAGAAGTTCGCATGTGTACGTGTGTGTGTGTGTGTGAGAGGAATTTTTTGGCTCGTGGCCCGTTTCATTTCTTACGAGTAAAAAGAATGTTGGTTTTTTTTTGTACACGTCGAATATTCTCAATGTTTAGTAAATTACGTGAAAGTTCATTTTGGTAACGGTGTGCCGGAATTGATTCTCGTTCGTGAGTCACGCGAGTAACCGATAATGCCAACTGAATAAATTACGTACCATTGCCAATGGAAATTTGCTCTGATTCAACGTAAATGATCAATGAAATTGGCTACATTTATTTCGTTGCATCGGTCGAATTTTCATTGGAATTGGTACATGCCAATTTATCAATGGTGTGCATTTTCTTTTCACGTCCCCGTACGTTATAGAAATATTTTACGAAGCGTAAACGATCCCGTAAGTTCGGAAAGTTTAACGTCTCTCTTATAATTGTAAATCTTCGTAATTTTCTGTCGTTTCTATGTTTTACATGTGTAAATAAATTATTTTCAATCTGCTGAAAAAAATAAAACGAACAAATTTATTCATCACAACGAGCAACGTCGGTGAGATTATTTAATCATTTATTTTTTTTTCTTTGCTCCCTTTGGAGGGGATACATTTTCATAAACACTTGGTACAGACTCATTTATTCTAGATATACGGTGTGCTGCCTCGATCGTTTAACGTACAAACATATATAACATATAAACTATTCTCATAGAGGAGTTTTTAACTTTACGTATTTCTCTAAACGACGAATTCGTTTGTGTTACGCACCACAACTTCAGATCGTTGATGTTTCATTTTTGTTTCTTTTTCTTCTTGCAATTTATGGGGGATAGAGTTACCAAGCCGAAAATGGGAATGATCAGCTCGTGGGAATCGGAGATGTTCAACTTTTGTTGCATTAAAAAAAAATCAATCGTTATTTATTTGCTCGATGAATATTAAATATTTCACAAAACCGATCAACGTTCCGTTAAACTTTTTCCTTTTAGTTTGATTGGGGAAGCAATTTTTTTTTTCTTATACAAGATTTCATGACAAAGTCAAAAAATGTGATTCAACGAATAAATTCGTTATTTTTCAGGTTCTTCTGTTTTTACATTTTTTTCGTTTCTTCGTGAGATAGCGTTTTATTTTTAATAAAAAGTTAAAATGCGTAAACATCTGTAGACCGGTTTTTGTAAAATATCAAATAAATAACCGGATAAATGAACGAAGGACTATTTTTAAACGAAAGATGTTCATCTCCTGTGGGGAATATATTATATTGCCTGAAATTCTACAGGGATATAATCTACAGGAATGCTATACAACATTTTATTTGCGCTCTCACTCTCGCTCACTTATCTCTCCCTGTTTCACTTTCTAAAAAAACGCACCATTAAGTTTCGATGATATCGTTAAAATTTCGATCTCCCAGAGGATCCCCGCAGGTTGATGCGTATAATCTTCGATCACTCGCACGTTGTCTCTCTTCGAAAGACATTTCGTGAAATATATACAATCAGTTCGTTAAAAAATATCCCGATTACGGACAAATAGAGGAGCAAAGTCGAAAAGAGTTCGTCAATACGCGATGAAAATCTGTTAGATTACAATGGCGCAAAGAGCGATCACCGCGGATATACAATTGGCCACGGATTTTAGGTATCAAGTAGCGAGTTTTAGTATAATATTTTGTTTCGTCGTTTTTGCATACGTTTTACGCGAATCTCCTTTCGCGCGCAGTTCCCCCTTCGGATTTTGCCATCCTCTCTTGTCGCCCAAGAAAATCATTTTTCTTTCTCTTCTCGGTATACATAAAAATAAATTATCCTCCATTATCCTCTGCACCCTCTTCCTTTTTTTTTTCGTTCGTTGGAAAAAAAATCTTCTCTCATACTTATCGCGAAAGACGATTAACCTCGCTGCTGTCAACAACAACGAAAAACCACATCTCGTCCAATATCCCCAATGACTTTTTAATCAATCTCGTATCATCCACTCGGACGAATAATTATAATTATCTTTTTCTTAGAGATTTTGTTGTTGTTGTTTTTTGAAGGTACACAGAGAATCAACTACATTTAGGCTGCGAGCTTAAGTTTTCGAAAAAAAAGAGCTCTCTGTTGAAACTGCTACAGTGTAGACAGTGACTTTACTATTCGAATCCGTCGTATCACGAAACCTGAGAGCCTGAAGCAATAATCGGCACCGATCAAATGAAAATAACAACATTTCAAACGTTTTTTCTAATATAATTATAAAGAATTATGGTAAAAAGTATTTTGATCCGCGATAAATAATAATTGATCTACACTAACGTTAATACCAAAATAAAGGAACGATTTATTTGTTATTAAATTATGGGGAATATTTTGTTCGAATAGTCACTTCGAGGGGCGGGGTAATGAGGTTTCACATTTTCATGTAAAAAATATTCAGATCGGTGTATAAAAAATTGTAAGAGTGCTTTTTTTTTATTTTTATAAAAAATCTCTACATTTTTGTTAGCTTCAGATTGGAATATTTATTTACACGATCGTAGAAACATTTCCGACAATCGCCCGTTCGGGATTATCGACACAATTTCTTTTTCGACAAACCGAAAAGAATCGCGAAGCCTCGCCGTGTCTAATACGAAAATGAAGCAACATTTTTTTTTTTTTCGTTAATAATTAATTTCGAATATTTTCATTAGAACGGTGCCGATTCGCTTCTCTGCGGCCTAATATACGAGCGTAATAACTAGCCGCTGTTGATTACTGCAAGATGCGATGCGAAGTTGTAATAGCGGTGTTGTCGTTAGCGTTAAGATTTCTCATATTTCCGAAGACCCTCGCGTTCTCATTTGTCATATTGTTACTAGCAGCCCAATTGGAGGTATTACAACTACGACTGTTGGTAGCGTGGTTAAAAGTGTGTTTAGCAGTAAGGCAGGAGCCGCATCGGATGGGCATGGGACGAGCAGCAACGAGACAGTCAACTATCTGTCTTACAGTAGGCATGCAGGTTTTGCCGTATCCTGGAAAACACATATCACATGCCCCATCAGAATAATACCCGAAGCCAATGACCTCTTCGTGGCAATCGTAAGAAAAATTGTAGAAAAAAAAAATTCATAGAGCAGCCGATAGTAAAATTGAAAAAAGTACAAACGAGTAAAAATTTAATATTTCCAATAGAAATTTTTCATTGAAAAATTTTCCAATGAAATAGTGACTCAATTAAAAATTTACTCGAATAAACAGCCACGGTTTTTTCCTATCCGGAACAAATTACAGTTGGAAATATTATACTTTTTATTTTGAAGTTTCAGTTGTAAAATCCCAAAAATATCATTTCTCTACAGCGTAAAGATAACGTAAACGATAAGATTGCCGAGGAGAGATCAGGATGTGGCAAAGAATTTTAAATGAAATGTAAAAAAAATGTAAATTTAATACAGTCAGACAACGAGCACATAGCACCCAAATGTATCAATAAAAATAAAAAAAGCAAAGCATAAACTATCAATCGGTACGACAGAGCCTAAGGCCACGATCGTGTGTCCGATTAAATCATATCTCTATATAATGTCCTGCAATTCCAAAAGGTCTATCGCGATTTGTACAGAAAATATGTGCGAGTTGCACGATTAGTTCAACGAATGAAAATGACGCTTCGAAAATTTATGTCAGTTTTTTTTTCCCCGTAGCTCATATTACTCATGAAAATGTTTTGTACAAAATTTTACGTAATGTTCTGAAATTAATTGTAGACCAATGTCGAGTAATGAATTTGTGAGTAAAACGATTGAAACGTAGTAAAAGCTGACGATTGAAGTCCCGACAGGTTTCGTTACCTCCCTCGCGAAGAATTATTAATAAGCCAAAGGTTTTGGAGAGCGCATACACCGTGCACTAAGAGAAATAAATTTATACGGGAATAGAGCAATTCTATATCGCAATATCTAAATTGCAACGCGAAGCTGTAGGAGCCGTTTTTAAATTTGTTTTTTTAGGTTATTATTTTTCACGGATATCCGGGATTGCAAATCTTACCACTACACCTCATCATTTTATTATTATCGTAACATATATTTTTTTCAATATCAATTTTTTTCCGATTCATCATTGCACTGGAATCCGTGGCGAGTCGTTTCAACTTTTTGTAGCGAATTAAAATATGAAAACCGTAAAAATTGCACACGTCATCAAGGAGGCATATTCATTTTCTCAATTACTTTTACTTGGCACGATTATTTAATAGTATTTTAGACGAATTATTAGGGCCGAAATTGTTAAAATAAATTCGAACAAAGTGCAAAGGATATCCAATATTTTAGATCGAAAAAGAAAAGCAAAAAACACAAATCGATATAAAAAACAACAATATCATCGGAATAATGCAATGACGAATTTGAGTCGTGATAAAAGATTGGCAATTCCAAGTACAGTATTTATAACGATTTCTCTCGATCTAATTGTGACCGGTATCGAGAGGAGTGTCTACGACGTCATATTTATTACATATTTTACTCCTCTGGCATATCCAAATATCTAATAATCTCGGGCGTCTCGTAATGTGCGGAGAGATATTTTAATTTAATAAACATTCGTGATTTTTATTATCGATCTTTCAATATAATGGCGGTTCTCGTTACCGTCGGCAAATTTCCCGAATATCCGGGAGTTAATATAATTCGTATATTTGTTTTTATTTTTCTGCTATCAAGTGAAGAAACGATTTTTCTTTTTTTCTTTTCAAATGATAATGGAAGCTCCACGAAAATACTATCGGTTAAACATTCAGTCGGAATAAATGACGATTTTTGTAATTATTTTCAACGAGCTCGTTATAACTCGAACGATATAATAATATAATATATGTATTGACGTTGTGTCAAAGATTGTCTCAACTTGTGTTTCTCAAATCTGCAAACAGTTTCCATGCGCTGTAACGTTTTAAACAGCATGCAATTCCCGTAACATTTTCTCAATGAGGGGTGCGAAAACGTTTCGTAATTTGGCACGCACTTTTTTCTCAATGTTCAACGGGGACTCATTGTCGTTTTTTTTTTAAATATTTGTTCATTGTAATGATTAAAGTCTCATAACGATCGAGGGTCGAACCAGCAAGAGACTCGGTAGTAATCTTTTTTTTTTTTTTTTTTTCATGGTAAAAGTCTCATCGGGATCGAGGGTTGGTTTGTCAAACGGGATGTGTATGCCAGTTATGGGCATAATTCGAACGAAAAGATGAGAAAAAAAAGACCATCAAAAATGATTTTCCGACGATATATAACGAGTAAAAATTTTTGGTAAATAAATAAAAAGTCCGAACTCGTCTCGTTCGACGAAGAATCATCCGAATGAATTATTTCCATAACTAACATTCATATATTGTATTTTAGAAATATTCACGGGGATAATTCACAATTACTTTGTCAGCAAATGTGATTTCAATGGTTTTTTTTTCCTCTTTCATTCAAACTGCAACCATATTTGACTCCCGAATGCTCGTTTTTGAAACGAGCATATGTATTTATATTTTTAATATAATTACTCGGTAGATTGAACGTTCGATTCTTTAGGCTTGACGTTTATCACACACAGCAATGTGTTGTTCTGTGACGTTTGAGAACTCGGGCTGCTTATCGAGCTCTTATCGTCAGAGTCCTTTTCCTAAAGCATCTCCGAGTAAACCCTCAGCTATAAGGCCGTCTCCTTGTCGCTTATTATCTTGATACCGTGCTTCGTAAGTATCATCTTGATCGTACCGGTGTCACGTGATTTTTGCTGTTGTTGATCCTTTGGTGAAAACTTTTTTCTTCCAATATTCTCATAAAGCGGTGATTCACGTGTATCGTCCATCGACGAATGATAACCACGTCCAACGTCGTCCGCCGATTTTCTAAGCGTGCGATTACGTGAATTTCTCACCGGTCTTATGTTATCAGCCGATTGTACGAGACCCTTTACGGCGCCACGTGATCTAAGTGTATTTTGTTTTTCCATTGTTGATTTAACGATTTGTCGTGAATTTTGTAGATTATCAACCGACGAATAACGTCTCTTGACTCTCGCACGATCGATCGTATCTCGATTTATCAACGAACCGGCGCGCGTTATTTTCTTCGAATTTTTCACCGACATTGCGATTTCATCGCGCGGTACGATATTTCTCAGTGTATCCACGACTTCGTGCTTGTAATGTGAATTTTTATCATTTCCATTGTCAACGTCGAGATCGGGATCAAGACCGCAATTTTCAATCTCGAACTCGTCGTTGCTGTTTGTGTCGTCGGTGGAGTGTTCGTCGATCGATTTACCGTGTAAAATTTTTAATTTCTCACGGCTTTCAGTGATTTTTCGTCGTATACCGGAACTATCGATCTCGAAATGATCGTCCTCGTCCTCGTCATCGTCGTCGTCGTCATCGTCGATGTTAGTAAAGTTTCTCCCGTCCAATCGTACCACAGCCTTTTTTCTCTTCGGTAAGCTAAGCGGCAATGGACGAGATGATAATAATCGTCGATCAACGAAATCATCCTTTTCCGGACGTGACGAAGCGACAACGTCCTCGTCCAATGCAACGTCGCCGCATATCTCGCACAATTCACAAACTGGCTCACCCGGCGCGTCTACAACGGCCTTAAAATCCATCGTTTCCTCCTCGGGATCCTCGCGCAAATCGCAATTACTGCATATATCACACTCGGTCGAGGCTTCCTCGAGCGGTGAACTTCCAGTTGATCGTAGAGTGTAAAAAGCGTCGGTCGACGATGGCTCGTTCGCGTAACAACATACCGAACAAAATTCATCGGTCTGCGCAGCCTCTTGAGGATCATTGGCCGTTGTGAAGATCGAATTACTGTCAGTTTTTATTCTCGACGTGTCCTCGCACGAACTACCGGGGTTTCCATCCTTCAGATTGGCCAGCGGAATTTTGTAAATCATCGTTGGTTGCACATCGGTGGGTTTTATGAATTCGTAACTCTTCGATTTCTTCGATATTGGCTGATGATTGTGATTGTTCGTTGTCAATGATGATTTTGCCTGTGTCACATTGATAGAATCCAAGCTACCCTGAAACATTACTCCTCTTCTTCGTCCCGTTGCTTTTACAATTTTTCCGGACACATCAGTTGTCGATGATTTACCGACGAGACTCGATGATTCGTCGTGATCAGTTTGACTCTTGAAATTTTCATTTATTCTGGTCTCCGGAGAATTTAACAAGTCCAAATTGCTCGCAATCGCGATATCTTCGTTTTTCACTTTTTTCGGACTCTTTCGTGAATTTACGACGGATTTAAGATACTTGCCGTCAATCTCGATGTTGGTGTCGCGCTTCGGTGACGGATCCTCGTTTGTTGAATCGCGATCCGATTGATCAGTTACTTTCGTTGGAATTGTTGATTTTTCAGTAGAGCCCGTGGCGCTGTCGATCGAAGAAACTTTTTCACGTGACGAATCGCCGCGAGATTCGCTGTTTGATAATTTTACACTTTCGCTACTTTCCATCTCTTTGTCAATGCACTCGATAATTTTTTTTGGTTTTTCCGAGTCAACAGTGGAAATTTCTTTTTGTTCGTTGTTTGGCGCAATTGTCGATTTAACGTCATCAAGCAAAGCCTTACTTTCGATTGTGTCATTAACGTCGTCGTCTTTTGAGCATATTTCGTTGGAACATTGCTCATCGATGCTCAATATAGGCAACTCATGTTCCAGGCATTTGGATGTTTCATCGACGTTTGACGTATCAAGTACATCGATCGAAAGTATAACGGATATTTTGCTCTCCGAATCTTCGGGCGTTGTTGTTCGTTCGGACGTTCTGAACGGTTCCAGAGCGTCGGATGGCGATTCGTCATTAACAATCGTGACACCATCCTCAATCCCCTTGATATCAATATTAAACGTAGAATCTAACGTATTATCGTTATCCACGCTATGACCACCCTTACCATCGATCTCCATTTCGACTTTGTAATTCTCGCTAATACAACTCAAACCTACCTCACAAAAAATCTGCGATTTCCCAGACTCGTTGGCGATAATCTGTTTAGCCTGACCGGGATACGCGACTTTGTTAGTTCCTAAAATTTTGTTGCCATTCTCGGTTATAACGCTGATAAATTTCTCGCGTATAGCCTCGTTATCGTCGTTATTCGTCGAATAATTCGTTCTCGCGAGAATTGGGGAATTATGATAATTCTTCTTGAGCACAGATTCTGTTATATCGATTGATATTATCTCGACGGGACTTGGCGTTGTCATTGTAACATCGCTCGGCGACGGTGTTAAAAAAGCGCTCTCATACTTTGGCTGTATGCTCAAATAATCGTTATCATTTTTCGTAGACAGTTCCAACTTACTTTATTTTCCATGATAACGAGCAGCGTGCAAAGAGACAATGAAATATTAGAGAGAATATTAGAGTACAATCGGGGATCGGGAATTCGAATTAGGATTGATAATGTGTCGTTTCGAAACTCGAGGATTGTCTTGGTGTTGAGGATCAATGAAAGTAAATAAATTATAAAAGTGTGAATTTTGGATAGGGGGAACAGTGGATAAATTCATGTTAGGCCGAGATTTCTCGAGTTGACGCGCGACTTTACGTCAATCGGGTATTCTGCGACAATTATTACTAAAGACACAACACAACTGGACTGGTGGAATATTCATAAACGGTTTAAGCTTGTAATCGTTGATTTCATCAAAAAATAATAATTAACGATCAATACTTTGGCAACGTTACGAAGAGTTAATGGAGCGGTGATAATGATCCGTTCGTGATCTAATTTCCGAGACCATTCAATGTTTCACATTGACTCACCAACTTCCAACTCTAAAATCTCTATAAATATATATATATATATACATGTATATATGTATGTCTCTCGTTTTTTCTTTCATATACATGAAAATTTACGAAAGACGATCTTTCCGAGAATCGTAATTCAGTCGAGTATTAAGTCACATAGGCGTTAAAATTTCATTTTTACTCAATTTCCTAAAATATGTACAAACGTCACTCAATTTTTGCAAACTCACATTGTCGAGACGGTCTTGGCATCGTAGATTCCGTGCTTGTAGACGTATTCGATTACCGAATCCTGCACGAGATATCTCACGCTCTCGCCTCGTTTCAGAGCTCTTCTGATCTTTGTTGAACTCACTTCGTTAGGAATCCATTCTGTTACTATGTGAATATTGTGCTGAAATGAAGGAAAAAAAACAAAAAAATACCTTGTCAGCACGATGATGCGGCATAAAATCGGGTCTGTCGCGTGCACACGACAAGATTGTGGTTTCTCTGACGTTATAATTCTTACCATATATTTCGAGAGAATGTCCGAGTCGTAGATAAATTTATTAGGATTTGAGCCCTCTCTTGTGATAACTACAAGGCCGTGCTGCCCGACAATGGCATCGATCTGAAAGTTATTCAAATGCGATTAGAGGGATAGAAAAGTGTAAAATTTTTTAAATTCTCTCTGCCGTGTAAAGAAAAAAATTGAGTCATCGAGTCAATTTTCATCAAGCAACAGTGGGCCAAAGATTATCCTGTTGTAACGAGTATTAATATTGTGTGCGGAACAATTTGTAATATTTTCGGAAATGTATTATAAATCATTCTTCTTTTGAACAATGCCCGTCTCTGGTTGAGATATTATCAATGAATTTGTACATTGTAATCAAAACGTTTAATAACATGTTATTTAGCGATAACTAATTCATATTAAAAAGTTTGCAATACCAAAATAAATCACGCTGTAATCTGTGTACAATGAGAATGCTTGTACTCACATCTTCATCCGCCCAGAGACCCGGAGTTCCGAAGCTTTCGAGCAAGTCAGCTCCGCACAATAATTTTATCTGTATTGGCGTTCTATCGCTGCTGTTTTTAATGTTTTCGGGTATCCAATCTGTGCCCTCCGTCTCACCACGATGTTTCACATCGTTAGCGTCAAGTAGAACGGAATTGAGCATATTTTGATGATGCTGAAGGCTCAGTCTCGTTTTGGTCCAACTGTTTTGTCTAGTTTCCCACATACTCACTCTTATCCAGTCGCTGTTCTCCGTAGCTAATTTAAGCATGGCGCATCTGTGTTCGGAACTTGCTAATTCCTTTTTGGCATAGTCGTCGTGAGTCGGAGATATAACAGCACCGACAACAATGTGCGTACCCATTCTGTGTAGATGATCGCGGGCTATTTCTGCAAAAAAAAAAAAAAAAAAAAATAACAATAAGCAATTTTCAACTACGTAGAACAACGTGTCCTCGTATTGATCGAAATGCATCTCGCGTGAATCATCGAAAAATATTTTTATCGGTGACGTATTAAATCGAAATTTTTGCCGCGACGTCGTCGCGAATCATTTTCGAGGTTATGTAAATTTCTCGTTTGAAACAGTGACAGCACCGATAGAAAACGTACAATCCGTTATATCGAGACGTAAATAAAGATAATTCTTCGCCGGAAATATTCCATTTCTCGCAAAAGTCAATATCGATTGCAAACAACGATACATATATGTATATTTGTATCTATAGCTATATACGTACCAAACATTCGTAAGTGCATATTCGTCGGGGGATTGTAACTCCCGCACGACATCAAAATAACACGCGACGGTGCCATTCTAATAGATTTTCCTCTTGTCGCATTAACTGACAACTCGTTCACAGCATTTCATTATATTCCTCGACCGTCTTTTGTCACTCGCCCAAACCGATAAAAGCCTAGTGTCACCAAAGTTACAAAGTATATAACTACTAATCACTCGAAAAGTCTGACGCAGCTGAGATCTTTCGCCTTCGCCCACCTTCGCCGCACTTTGCCGACTGTCAGAACCACGGTCTTGTATGCAGATCTGGAAACTCCTCCGCTGAGCATGGATCTCTTAAGAAAGTCATTTTTAATTTCTATAGCTACCGCTAGAGGCGTTGCGATCTTATAATGCCAACAGACATAACCTGAAAACTCGTCGAACTGGTATGCTTGCATCGCAGTTCGATCTGTTTATCTGGTGCAGGTGCACGGTCTATTAGTAATTATATTATATTAAAAATGACGAATCGGTGTGTGGTGCCACATTGAAAAACCGGTAGCAAAATAATAAAAAAATTTTACTAGACGGTAATTGGATTTTTACGGCTAATAAATATACTTAGTTTTTCAAAACACAAAACTACAGCTTAACCAAGCTTAACCCTGTACCGTTGGGTGTATTAAGCTATGTAGTTTCCTCGACTATAGGAATATAAAAATAAGAATTATAAAGGAACCTTTATATTCTTATAACGTCAAAGATCTATAGTATTTTACATATTTATGTCAGCTATTTTAGTTACCACACTGAATATCCCGATCCTCAGCATTATATCTTGTGAATTGATTCTATTCTATATTTGTATTCTCGCGCCTGTGAATAACGATAGTAAGATCTGTTTTACCTTATATCGACATTCGGTCACAGAGATTTTTACAGTCGATCGGTCATCCATCGTCCGTCGGTAACCCTCGGTAAATATACCGCGTATTCTTGCAGTGGTCACTCTCGTCACCCTCGCGTCTCATCTCTTCCCACCCGCCCGGCACTCCGTTATCGCGAATTATGCGTTAAAATCAAACACATGAACTAATCGTTGGGTTGGGAGATTACGAAAAACTCATAACGCGATTATACGATATCACTTCCAGAAAGCTGTCCAGCCTAATTTTGTAAATACATATATTTATGTAGCGCGTTTCTTCTTTTCATTCTTTTGATCTCTTGCCCGAACAAAGCGTCGGGGGTGTTGGGTGGCCACAGGTGGCCCGGAGGGTACAGTGACTTTCTATAACCTGAACCGAACGGAAAACACGCGGTACGTTTGAACGATTCGTTTTCGCTCTGTATTATATATATACACATATATATATATTTATTTATTAAGACGTTACAAGACGATAAAATCTTTTTTTTTGTGCGTCCTCAAAAATTCTTTCTATTTTTCGACGTTACAGCGTCATTTTAACTGAAAATTACTAATTATCAAATCGCCAGTTTGAAATGCGGTACCGCATTTTTGAAATTTGATTTTTGAGGTTAGAATTTCAAGAAACAAGGTGTTTCTATTCGGATTATGATTTTTTTATAGGTAAAAATTTACTGCTTGTTTTAGAATTTCACAATGGCTACCGCTGAATCTCTGACTGAGGTCACGGATGTTTTGCAGATTTTGCGACAATAGAAGAAAGATTGTGCATCAACGACTAACGACCCGATACCTACGCTACAGAGACTAGCTGAGATCATTGAATTGAAGATTGAGAACTACCTCAAGACGGATCCCGATCTCTGGGACGCAAGCTATCCTGTTATCAATCCAGAATGTACCTTTGATCCTACACTCACAGTTTTGTTTCGTAAGGATAACTTCATGACAAAAGTAAGTTTTTGCGATATTGAAAGAAAAAGGTATTGTGTAAAATAATTTTTTACTGTTTAGGATGGGGGTGTAGAATCGAGAAACGGTTGTACAGACAGATTATCATGCATTATCATAACATTTTTTCGTTGCTTCACACGATGTTTTGTTCATGTTCCACATAGCATTTCGATATGCCTGCTTGAAACAAAAAAGGTTTTTTTTTTATTGGCACTCCGTATTACTATTTTTCTGCTTAATTCTCTTGGTCCTTTCATTATCATGAAAAGCTACATTATCATGAAAATTTTATTTTGGCCGTGGTCTCGATATTGCAACAGGTTCCTACTAGCCATAATTTGTATTCCTTGGATGTGTTTCTTGCAATTTGGCAAAATTATGTTTATTTACATGATTATTTCTGTACATTCATAAAAAAAGTTATAAATACTTTTTTTTGCACATTATCGCGACATTGTATAAAGCTCCTACCTCACACACGATTAAATAAATAAAAAATGGTATTCAATGAATATTCTTCTTTCAACAGGTCAGAAAAGATTGGTATGCTTTCGGGGCTCAAATGATTAGCGGTATTCCAACTGGACATGAACGATATTATGCACAGATTATTCTCGTGATGGTGCTACAAAGTTTGCACAAGCTGCAAAGTAAAGCGCAGGAGGATAGTCAACTTCTCGAGGGTAATTCAAATTCCTCCTGGGCCGTGAAGTATCTGATTGGTAACGTCTACTGACCCCCGTAACGAGACAAATGTTGATACTACGTTATTCAACACCGATAAAAACCCGAAAACCCAAAAATCCTGAGCGAGTTTCAGGATTATCTTTGTCATATTTCGAAGAAATTGCCCTCGAGCTAATACTCAAGTACATCAATGTACGCGAAACAAAGGACAGTAGTCTTGCATTCGAGGCTGTCAAGTGTTTCGCTTCTCTGTTGCTTTACAAAAAGACAACATTTCCCATCGAATTTATCAAAATGAAAGGTTTACAAAAATGACTCCATGTACCAAGATTGGTCTTGGTACATCTTGGTAATTTTCTTGGTCGATAAAAATAACTTTGCTTTGCTAATTTTTCCGACTATCATGCATAATGAAAACAATAAGGGACTTCAATATGTTAAAACAAAGTGGTCATTCAAGAAGTTCAGGTGAGGAAAATCATAAACCGAGTGGAAAACGTAGGCGTTCTGTCACAGACAAAGATAATAAAGCACCAAAAAGGGCGCGCATGAATGTAAATGTTACTAGTAATGAAGATTCAGAATTTCCTAGTGATTTACAAGATGAATCTAGGCAGGATGAATTGCATAATGCTTGTCAGACTAAGCGATACATTCCTCATCATTTGATTGGACTTATGTATCAATTAGACTTGTCAGTGCTGTGCTCGCTTAGAAAGTCTACATATGAACATAAATATCCTTTATTGTCATTAGCGTTTGAAGATTCTGAAATTGATAAATTTAGTAATATTGTTCTCCGCTATAAAGAAAAGTCTGTATATATACAAATTAAAAATGTAGACAAGTATTATACAGATAATGACATTAGTTATGCTAGATTATTTACTCGAGAAAAAGAAAAACGAAGTTTTTTTATCAGTGATTACTTTGATAGTTTTGTTCAACACCTAATTTCTGAATCTAAATTAGATAGTTCGTTAAATAATATCGAATATCTTATTATCTATACCAATTCAGGATTGGGTCTTACAGAAGAAAAGAAATTAAAAAAAGGGCGATCCAGGAATTTTTATCCTTTGAAATTTGATAACATAAATATGGAAGATTGTGACATTTTAAAGGATTTTTTGTTTACAAATGATAATGCGGATGAGCGTAGTTTTTATCAATTTTCGCGAGATAAAACAATAAGAGAAAACCTTTTAAAGCGATTAGAAATTTCGTCTGCTGTGCAAAAAGTAATAAAGGAAAGAAAACTTCCTCAGGAATTTGAAAAAGAAATAAAAGAGAAATTTTTAGATAGATTAGTATTTGCAGTTAATCAGCCTAATAGAGAAGAACTGAAAAGCATTATTAAAAGTGAAATAGAAAATAATAGTGAAGTTCAACATGATTATATAGAATTACGAGAAAAAATATTACGTGATTTAACGGTTTCAAAAAAGCAAAAAAAAACTGGGAATTATATACCTGAAACTATATATCAATTCAATTTATTAATGCTCTTCTTGCATGACATGATTTTGCATAAAAATATATCTTCCATTAATTCTGAAAGCCATGGTGTATCTAATGACATCACTATTAATTATAAAGATAAAATTACTTACATAAAGGCTCATAATGCAGATAGTAATGTTGGTTATAGTCAGTTATTTCCTTCCAGACAACATACGTTTTCTATTAATAAGCATCTTACCCTTTTTGTTGAAGAATTAAAAGAGGATACAAAATATTTTATTATCTATACTAATGCAGGTCTAGATCTTACAGAAGAAAAGAAGTTAAAAGAAGGGCGATCTAAAGATTTCTATCCTTTAAAATTTGATAATGCTAAAGTTTTAAGAAATTGTTTGTGTATAAATAAGAATGGTCTTTATCGATTTGCGCAAGAAGAATCAACAAGAAAAGAGCTTTTAAGTTTATTAAAGCTTCCACCTTCTTTACAAAAAGAAGGAGGAGGACTTTCTAATGAAAATAAACAAGAAATAAAAGAGAAATTTTTAGGTAAACTAATATTTGCAACTAACCAACCTAATAGGGAGGAATTGAATAATATTATTAAAGATGAGATAGATAAATCTGATGTTCCATATAATTACGAAGAATTACATGAAATAGCGTTACGCTGGTCGGAATCTCATGAATTTGGCCATATTACAGAAGGAATAATAAAAAAGCTTTTTGAGGATATAAAAAATAATAGATCTAGTTATAAAAAGATTCAAAATAAAAACATCAATGAAGAAATTAAGTTTGCTAGAAGTGTGGTTGGCAGAGAAGGAACACCTACATTTGATCAATTCTTAGATTTTTTAATTAAAGGAGAAGGAATAAAATATCTAGAAGTTCTGAAAGAAACAGGAATAAATCTAACTAGTATGTCCAGTATTTTGAGTGGAGCAAGAGGTAAAGGGCCTAAAGCCTTTAAAGACTTATATGATCTTTGGTTTGATGAGCGAGGAAATAAAACACATTATTTAAACACTCTAGAGAAAGAAGAAATAAATCTATCTAATATGTCCAATATTTTAAGTGGAGCAAGAGCTAAAGCTCCTAAAGCCTTTAAAGACTTATATGATCTTTGGTTCGATGAGCGAGGAAATAAAACACAATATTTAAATACTCTAGAGAAAGAAGGAATAAATCTATCGAATATGTCCAGTATTTTAAGTGGAGCAAGAGGTAAAGCTCCTAAAACCTTTAAAGACTTATATGATCTTTGGTTTGACGAGCAAGGAAATAAAACACAATATTTAAACACTCTAGAGAAAGAAGGAATAAATCTATCTAATATGTCCAATATTTTAGGTGGAGCAAGAGCTAATGCTCCTAAAGCCTTTAAAGGCTTATATGATCTTTGGTTTGATGAGCAAGGAAATAAAAAACAACATTTAAACACTCTAGAGAAAGAAGGAATAAATCTATCTAATATGTCCAATATTTTAAGTGGGACAGGGGCTAATGCTGCGCAAGCCTTTGAAGACTTATATGATCTTTGGTTTGATTTGGAAGGGAATAGAACACAATATTTCGAAGCTCTAGAAAGAGAAGAAATAAACCTATCTGATATATCCAATATTTTAGGTGGAGCGAGAGCCAATGCCCCTAAAGCCTTTAAAGACTTATATGATCTTTGGTTTGATAAAAAAGGGGATAAGACACAATATTTAAACACTCTAGAGAAAGAAGGAATAAGTCTATCCAATATATCCAGTGTTTTAGGTGGAGCAGGGGCTAATGCTGCAAAAGCCTTTAAAGACTTATATGACCTTTGGTTTGATGAGCAAGGGAATAAAACACAACGTTTAAAAACTCTAGAAAAAAACGGAATCAATCTCTCTAATATATCCAGTATTTTGCACGGAGCAGGAGTTAATGCTGCAAAAGCCTCTGAAGGCTTATATGATCTTTGGTTTGATTTGGAAGGGAATAGGACACAATATTTAAAAACTCTAGAAAAAGAAGAAATAAACCTATCTGATATATCCAATATTTTAAGTGGAGCAAGAGCTAATGCTGCAAAAGCTTTTAAAGACTTATATGATCTTTGGTTTGATTTGGAGGGGAATAAGACGCAATATTTAAAAACTCTAGAAAGAGAAGGAATGAATCTATCCAATATGTCTAGTATTTTGAATAAAGCAGGAGGTAACGCTGCAAAAGCCTTTAAGGACTTATATGATCTTTGGTTTGATGAAGATGGGAATAGGACACGATATTTAAACACTCTAGAGAAACAAGGAATAAATCTATCTAATATGTTCAGTATTTTACGTAGAGCAGGGGCTAATGCTGCAAAAGCCTTTGAAGGCTTATATGATCTCTGGTTTGACGAGCAAGGAAATAAAAAAAAGTGTTTAAAGCATTTTATTAAGGAAAAAAATGAGGAAAAAAGTTTTACGCTGAATAACTTGTCCGGTATATTAAGTGGAACGGGAGCTAATGCCCCTAAAGCCTTTAGAGGTTTATGTTATCTTTGGTTTGATGAAAAAGGGAATAAGACACAATATTTAAAAACTCTTGAAAAAGAAGGAATGAATCTATCTAGTATGTCTGGTATTTTAGGTGAAGCAAGAACTAGCGCTCCTAAAGCCTTTAAAGACTTATATGATCTTTGGTTTGATGAAGAAGGGAATAGAACACAATATTTAAAAGCTCTAGAAAGAGAAGGAATAAATCTATCCAATATGTCCGGTATTTTGAATAAAGCAGGAGCTAATGCCACAAAAGCTTTTAAAGACTTATATGATCTTTGGTTTGATGAAAAGGGGGATAAGACACAATATTTAAAAACTCTAGAAAGAAACGGAATAAATCTATCGAATATGTCTGCTATTTTGAATAGAGCAGGAGCTAACGCTGCAAAAGCTTTTAAAGACTTATATGATCTTTGGTTTGATGAAGAAGGGAATAGGACACAATATTTAAACACTCTAGAGAAACAAGGAATAGATCTATCTAATATGTCCAGTATTTTGAATGGGGCAGGAGTTAATGCTTCTAAAGCTTTTAAAGCACTATACGATATTTTTTTTGATGAGCAAGGAAATAAAAAACGGCATTTAAAGCATTTTATTAAGAAAAAAGAAAGGGAGAAAAGTTTCACGCTGGACAACTTATCCGGTATATTAAGTGGAGCAGGAGCTAATGCTAAAGATACTTTTGAAAAGTTTCATAATGTTTGTTTCAATGACAAAGGGAAAAGAACAGAACTTTTAAATGATTTCTATAAGGCAGATTTCAAGCCACGTAACTTGTCCTGTCTATTATGTGGAGCAGGAGTTCGTGCTTCTTCTATTTTAAAAAGACTGCACAGCATTTGTTTCGATGACGAAGGAAAAGGAACACAACTATTAAATGATTTCTATAAAGCAGGTTTTCGACCATGTGACTTATGCGGTACACTAAGTGGAGCAGTGAGTAGTCTAGAAAAATTTCACAATTTTTGTTTTATAGAAGAAACAAAAAAGTATTTAGATCATTTCTTAGAAGAAGGTTTTGCACCGAAAAATTTGTCTAAGATATTACATGGAGCGAAAGCTAATATTTGCTCCGCTTTAAAAGATTTTCATGATGTTTGTTTCGATGAGAGAGGAAACAAAACACAGCTTTTGGATGATTTGTATGATGCAGGTTTTACGCTGAGTGATTTATCCAATATATTATCCCTGGCAGGACATAATGCCACCTCCATTTTAAGAAACTTTTATAAATCTTGTTTTAATAAAAAAAATTATTTAAATCACTTCTTCACCGAGGAAAAGCTTTTTACACCAAAAGGTTTATCTAAGATATTATATGGAGTAGGAATTAATATTTATCCTATTTTCAAAACATTGCATGATCTTTGTTTTGATAAAGCAGGAAACAAAACAAGTTATTTAAGCGATCTTATTGAAAGTCACCCGTACCGCAAAATACTTAATATATTACGTGAAAAAATTAGAAAAGCTCCTTCTACTTTCATAGATGGATAGAGTGTTAGTGAAGAAGGCAAAGCAACCAATATAGGTCATAAACCAAGTAACTCATCCGAGAGAACAGAACAAGAACAAAATTTAGATAGTCTACAACAGAGTCTATAAAGCTAAGAGAAAAATTCGGAAGGGTACCACCAATTGTAATAAGAACAGATAAGATGATAAAATTTCAGACACAGCAGCAGGTAGCTCTTGTAGCTCAAGAGATTTATCTCCAAAACGGCTCAGGGCCGACAGGCCAAATGTCCGACAAAATCATGGCCGCGAAACAAATGCCGCCAGTCCTGTATAAAGTCACTAGATCGTAGTACACGCTATTCCGCGAAATGGCGATAGCAGTGAAAGACTGCCAGCAACGTCGAGCCACACATGTCTATAATATAGTCATTCGTACGTCCTACCTACGTCGAAGGTACCTTACAAATGATTTATTTGTAGTAAATAGATGCAACAATATACAAACCGATGTTTATCTTTGGATACATGTAACTAAAGTAATAAATTAACTAAATAATAACTGGTAAAAATTCAGAAGAAAATCGTTGTCATTGTATTGTTTATTAACCCCCCCGTGTGTACACTATATTTTTCGAGACATGATGTGTACACTGGATGTTTGAGGGAACAGTTGAGTTTTTAGAGTTTTCTAGGCTTTCAAAAAATCTGAAAAAATTCTGGATTACTTCTTGAAGTGTCTACTACATGGCCCAGAAGTTACCAAAGTCCAAAGTTTAAAACCGTTGTTAATAAAAATTGACAAATAGTAAAAAAAAACCGGAGAGAAATAGGAGTTTGAAATTTCGACTGTTCCTTTAAAGACCCAGTGTACACACGCAGGGTTAACAGTGCACATGTTAATTATTTATATACATGTACTCTCGCTCATTCGGTACACGTCGTTAATTCAAACATCGGCGTGACCGCGACTCGTGGACTCGTAGATACGAAATCTTTCGTATCCATGAGTACAATTAAACGGTGCAATTGGCGTAAAGTATTTGTGTTGTTTTGATCGAAGACACTTCGTACTCTGCTGAAAACAGCGTGATCGTTCCATTCGTTCACGATTGAGCCGTGATTACGAGCGATTTTCTCGATCTCGCGATTTCCATCGCGACGTTTCACGATCATTCCGAGACACTAATTTTGCACGCATGACTAGTCAATCTCCTTGGACATGTGATCTCCGTGATTACTGGCACGTAGCCCATTAGCGATTTTGACATAATCATGTCGATCACGTCGAGTGTCAAGGATGCAAAATTTCTCAGGAAAACGTTCATAATACTGGTAATAATAATTTATACATTTTTTGTATATTGCGTGGTGTCGATACGTCGCCGTATTTATTATATATATCTTTCTATTTTTCTAGACACAAAATCGTACGGGAAAAGGATTCCAGGTAGGGTAAGCGAGTAAAGTGTCGATTTTTCATAATACACAAATTTTATTTTTCACAGAATCGAGGAAATCATCTGAGAACATAAATTTGCATCACGAATAGTTACAAGTAATATGTACAATAATATAACTGGATGATTCCTTTCAGTTTATTCCTGTCTCGTTTGTTAATGGTAATTAATAATGATAATTAATTAATCAATCAATGAATCAATTAATTAATTAATATTAACCATAATCTTCGTAATGAATCATTAATAATATTTCATACAGCCACCTGCCATTCAAGTCCGTCCATTGCCAACAGCCAATGAACCGCGAGTTATCGACGAATCGTTTACAACGTTACACACCTCCTATATATATACTTTTTTTTTTTTTCTTAATCTTTCCGTTCTTCCTTTTTTGTTTCCATGAAGTTAGATGTTTTTTTCGCGAAATCGTTGAAACATTTTGAGTCTGTCGGCGGAGGACAAAATCATTGAGATGGTTTTCCGCACAGACCCAATTGTTCATTTTCTTTTTATTTTATCTCTACGTTCTCTCCTCACCTTTCTGGTTCAAGTTCGCGCGCGAATTTAGGCGTACTCCATATTATTAACACACACCTAGAGGACTTGCTCTCGTTATCCACGCTCTCTCGCTCGCGTTTAATCTGTCGTCCAAATATTACACAACAACATTATATTCATCATAATCTTCATCTTTATTTTTTGTCTGCATCTTCTCTTAAACTGTAGTTACAACGTTATCGTTGCAAACGTGAAACGTGGTGTATATATTTTGTTATTCTTTTTTTTCTCCATTTTTCGTTCGTTTGAGATTTTCCTTTGTTTTTTTTTTTTTTTTTTTTTTTTTTTTCGTTTGTATTCTTTAAATATCCACTAAGCATTCTCTACCATTGATTAAATGCTCTTAGTGTCACGCGCGAGGCTTTCGCACCCCGTGAATTCATTATTAATTTTTTTTTTCTTCTTTTTTATTTTTCTGTGGACCTTACTCGCGCGTTTTCTCTTATCAATGCGCTGTTACATATGTGTCTGCGCGCTTCGACCTCGATGTATCTCGATTTTCTGATATAGCCGCAGTAGCGTTTTCTCTCCCTGGGAGGATTTCGATCGCCTGAAGTTTTATTCCCATGTGTATCAATTACCATGCACGATTCCCATCCGTACAATCCCCGTCGTGTACGATTCCCGTTTGTACGATCCCCGTTGTGTACGATTCCCATCTGTACGATCCCCTTGATGTTCAAATCTCGTCGCGCTACTTCAGTTCTGGAAATTCGTTCGATCGGGCTCGAGATCTGCTTAGTCGGGCGCTTAACGCGGGGATCGTACGCCTTCGCGTACAATCCCCGTCGCGTACGATTCCCGTCGTCCGGAACTCTCTTAGCGGACAAGTGGGGGTATACATGGGGCGCTCCACTAAATACTCCAGTGATTCTCAATTATTAATTTCGACAGCCGTAATGTCGAATTTCAACCGATCATTTGGATCAACGAACTATACGAAACCAATGAATTCAAGAAATGTCTTATGAGTACATAAGACATTTCTTGAATTCAAGAATTAATACTTCGCATTGGTGATCTCAAATACTGCGCCTAATCAGCGCTCACCAATTTATTAATTTGCTTTCTTCTTTGATCCATTGAAAAACCGATTCCCGAAATTTTTAGCAAAGACTATTTGGAAATTAGTATAAAGTTTCCACTGTGAGCAAATGCATTTTTCAATTTCGACTATCTCATTAATGATGCTCTATTGAAATAAAAAAATGCAGTGCTATTGTACCTCAAAGTTTCACGAAACTTAGAGCGCCATTTTTATTTTTATTTTGAAAATTCAAGAAAATGTAAAATCCTAGAGTCATTTTGACAAGAAAATCTGCAAACAAGGAGCGTTTAAAGCTTTGCTTTTTTCGCAAAATTTCAGCACGATTGCTCAAGCAGTACTCAAGAGAGTTCCAAACGACGGGAATCGTACGCGAAGGCGTACAATCTCTGCGTTAAACGTTAAGCGGCCGACTAAGCAGATCTCGAGCCCGATCGAACGAATTTCCAGAACTGAAGTGGCGCGACGAGATTTGAACACCAAGGGGATCGTACAGATGGGAATCGTACACAACGGGGATCGTACACATGGGAATCGTACATGACGGGGATTGTACAGATGGGAATCGTTCACGACGGGGATCGTACAGACGGGAAATGTACACGACGGGGATTGTACAGATGGGAATCGTACATGGGAATTGATACACATGGGAATAAAACTTCAGGCGATTGAAACCCTCCCCTGTTTTTCACCCCATTATCTCTTCCTCTCTCTCTCTCTCTCTCTCTCTCTCCCCTCTCTCAACCCTTACTTTACATTTGTTCCTTCGAGTCACACACGTACAAACACGAGCACACACGCTCATAAATATACACACATTCGTCTCGAATTTTTCGACGTTTCTCTGGCCATGATGACGCATTCATTTCCACGCGAAGAGATATACGGCTGAAGCTTTTAGTGTTTAACGAATGTGGCTCAACAACGACCGAGAAAAGGACCGCACTTTCGCTCTGAAGGAGTATTCGCCACATATTGTAGTTATTTTTTTTGTTCTCCACATTGTACGAATCGTAACATTAATAAACAAGATCGTTAACATTATGCCCAATCGTATATCTCTCGCGCCGGAAAATGCTCGTTTAATTTTCCTTTTCTTCTTCTTCGTTATCACCGTCGCTTTTTATTTTGGTCATACGTTCGTTTGACAATCTTATACAACGGACAAAGTACAAACATAGTTGTACAAACGAAAAAAAGTTCTTTTGTTTTTCTTTTTTAAATATTTACTACAGCGCTCGAGAAGCGACATATAAACACACGCGACTCGGGCCCCGTGGTCCCTTTGAGGTATAGTGTATATATAATAAAGCCCGTAATAATATAATTTTAATCTTCCCGGCCTGTGTGGGTGAGAGACTCGAAGGACTCGCGAGAGAATAAAGGTGAGCTCGTTTCACGAGACGCCCTGGGCTCTTGGAATCTAACAAATATAATAATAATAATAATTGTTGTTGTTATTATTATTATTATATATTACATATACATTTCTTTCGTTTCTTTCGATGATAGCTTTCTCTTCTCCCTCGTAAAGATACATGGTGGCCGGCGCGAGTAAACGAGAAACGACTTTCCGTGTTCTTTTACTTCCGCTCCCTTTGATGGGACTCTTGGAGTACTCGCGTTCTCGCATCATACTCAAATCTCCCCTTCGTATATAATAATCCCTCTTTATATTTGTTTTTTTTTGTTTTTTTTTTGTTTTTTTGTTTTCGTTTATAGTATTCATCTAAACAATGAAAGCAGCAAAAAATGGCTCGAGGAGGGAAAAAGTCACCTCGAACGATGAGAGAGAGAGATATAATATCGCTCGAACCGAGACGTATTATTACGGATCGGACGATTTTTACGCTCTTATCTTATTTGTTTTTTTTCTGTTTTTTAAATCATTTTTTGTACATCGCCGATTCGGTGTACCGGGACATCGTCGCCGAGTCTCTCGCAACTCTATCATTTGCCGCGTCGTGTAGCGATAAAAAGTACTTTGTAAAAAGTTGCACGGTCAATTTTTTGACTGTGCAATTCATTTTTTTTTGCTCGCGGACATAACGATATGAGAGAATACATAGAGTTTAATAATAATAATAATAATAATCATAATAATAATAATAGTAGTAATAATAATATTGATGACAATAAACCCGTCAACGTCCCGGTTATCACCGAAAAGTTGCGCGCCTGTGTGTAAGTTTTGTTCTGTGAAATCGCGTTCAACTAAGTTTTTTTTTTGTTATTTCTTTTCATCCATTTTTTTCCTTCGTCACTTTCTATCATTTAAATTCTTATTACAAGTACGGTAGTATTAGGTAGTTTTCTTTTTTTTATCATTTATATACTTTTTTTAAATTCTTTTTTTTTTTGTTTGTTTTTATATTTAAGCATTTTTTTGTTCTTTAGTTCTGGTTCTGATAATCTAATAGACATCTAAAAATAACACCCATTTTTTTTTTTTTTTTTTTTTCATTATTATTTCGTATTTTGTATTTCTTAGTTTTTGTTTAAAGGTTTTTTTTTGTTTTTCGTTCGTTATTCAATCGTGTATTAATTAAAGATTCCTTAAGATTTAGACCGGAGCGTCATTTGAGCCGCGAGAGGACGGCAATTGGGACGCTCATTTGCCGGACACGTACGATCCCATCGCGGTTAGAATGATTGCGATTTTTGTTGTTTTTTTTTTTTTCTAACTTTTTGTTCTCATCAAATACCCGATCAGGATAAATCTTGAGTGTACCTGGACAAAAAACACAATCTCGCATTTTTCTTTTTTCACGCGCGATCAATTCGCGAGAGAGCCCCTCACGAGTATGACGCGACGAGCCCGTCGTATGTGTGGTTGTGTGTGTACACCGTGAAATTACACTTACAATTATTCTAGCGGCTGGAGTAACACGTTTTTCTTTCTTTCCTTTTGTCATTCGTTTATCCGCATCAATACTGTATTCATTCATATTGCTGCTGTGTGATCTATATGCCTCCTTTTTCTCCCCCTCCCCCCAACATTTAAAACACAATGCGTTAATAACACATACGCGCACTCATATACTCATACATTCGTTTCACACAATTATATTTGGATATATAGATCGTTCTTCGTTCTCTTGTCTCACATTTTCAACGAGAAAATAATGGATCCCTTTGGTTCGAACAAATTTGTATCTTTGAGCGAAGGAAAGTTTATATGAATTCAACGAAATGTACTTTAATTTAATCCGGCAATTGGACAGTTGGAAAATTGGTTCAAATGAGAAAGAAAAAACAGTCAAATAATTTAGATTTCGATCAAATGAACATCGCCTGAATGAAATAAAATTTATTTTCTCGTTAATCTGTCTCATTAGCGTCTCGCACATTACGCCCACATTGATCCTCGTTCATTACAGTTATCTCGATTTTATCTTCTCACCATCATCTCAATTCAGTCCCGTGTTTTATTATTTTAGTATCACATTTTTTGTTGTTGTCGTTTTATTTTTATTTTTTTCTCGAGAGAGAGTTTACTGACCCGGTGTGCATGTTTGTGTTTGTGCGTTGTGTGTGTATCGATTGTTCGGTTTAATCGAGTCCGGGTGACGAGAGGAAACAATTTTCGACGTAACGAACAGATATGTCAATAGCAATGAGACTTCGAATTCTTTGCTCGTTTTCTACTCTCTCTCTCTCTCTCTCTCTCTCTCTCTCTCTCTCTCTCTCTCTTTTTCCTCTCTGTCTGTATAGCTGGTCTACAACTATCGGAACATGCAAAATTTGTCTGTGACGATGTAAATCGCAAAGCCCACGCGTCAATTAACACCGGGGAAATGTGCTCGACTCGTTTGGTACAATGTACATCAAGAGTCTGTACGTATATCTCACGAGGACCCGTCAACTCGGCGAAAAGTTATTTAAACGCACGTTCCCGAATACATCTACGTCCCTGATCACCAGAAGTAATTATTCACTGGTTCACCTGTTTTGTTTTTTTTGTTTTTTTCGACTTTGTACTTGGAGCACAATTATCATGAATTTTTTTTTGTACGTCTCGATTCTACGTGGCGATTCATTTTGAGTAACGATATTTTACCGTTCAATTCCCGATTACGATTTTAGTTAATCACGATAATGGCTCGAAACTTGCATTATTACGCATTTCCATATCGAACTATGATGTAATTTGCATATTTTGAACGGTTGTATTTGCCTGCGATAGTAGCGCTACCCGATTCCCGTAGTATATTCCGTTTTTCAATACGACATCTACTGGCGAATTTCGGACATTCCGACACTGTCCATAATCTCGCGAGGACGCCATTTGGTGACACCAGTACCCACCATTTTAGTTTCTCAATTTTCCTCTCTCATTGTAACCGATTTTTTTTCTGGAACACACGACGATCCCTAATTTTTTCAAATTTTGCGACATGGCGATGAAGAACTATGAAATTTGGTCATTATGACTTTTTGTGTGTGTGTGTTTTTTTTCCATTGCTGAATTATTTTGTTATTGCTAGTGCATTGGTTCTGATTGGTGAAACGAAGATTTTTCGTTTCTTTCTTTTGTACGCAATTTCCTTTTTTCTTTCTAGACTCTTTGTAAAAGTTGCTCGAGGTTGAACGAACCAAAAAAAAAAGGAACGAATGAGTCAGATTGCGCACTTCTTTTGCTCGACGGTTGACGGAAGGGGGTGCAGAGGTTTCGTTTCAAAAATTGTACGAAGAGAATTTTATCGATTTTAATCTACAGTTAAAATAACCGAAACTTCGTCGAGAAATCACGAAAATTCTAGAACGCGCTGGTGTAAAAGTAGCGTGCGGGTATGTGTGTGTGGGTGTGGGTGTGTGTGTGAGTATCTCTTCACCGCGATAGTTCTGCGACAATCAATATGATTTCGTTTCATTTGTACTACACGCGAAAGTGACATAGATAACATTGTTGATGCAACAATGGCCTGGGGTTATTAAATTGCGACAGACAATTTCTCGTTGTCCAATATTTCACAGCTCGATTTTGTTTTTTTTTTGTTGTTCTTCCTAAGAGAGATCGGTACTCGTCGAGATGATTTTCAATGGGTGGAGAAAAAAAAAGAGAAGAATCACCACGATCGTGTCGCCAAAACGCTTTTACACGACCATTATCGCGATTAGCTTCACTCTCTCCCCCTGATATATATTAAAACAATCGCGTTTTATCGTTCAATCATTTTCGATCATCACTCATTAAGTCCATTTTTCCTCTTTTCAATCGTCTAACAATATTTTCCGACCGTTTCTTTCGTTCTCTTTCGAGATCACTCGTTGCGTCAGTCTGATCTTAAACCTATCGCGAACAATGTACATGAACCCCAGAGATTGTAATCGTTACTTCGAAACAATTATTCCTTTTTTTTTTTTTCATTTATCTGTATATTCAGTTTTCTTCGTTAAAATCGTTATCTCGATTTTTTTCTTGTTCGTCATGAAGTTTTTCCAAAATAATGAATTATTTTATATCGTTCAAAGAGTAAAAAATTTGAACATCTAATCAAGCAGCGTTGGTCGATTTTGGTCAAATTAATTATTATCCGACAGTGGGACAAATGAATAACGAGTTTCATTTCGAAGTAACGATATACGGCTCGTACCGTTGTCTCACACGCACTCTCACGTTATACAATTGGAATACACAGAAAGCTTACACGAGCAGGAAAAGCACCGTCGCCAAATACTTTGTGTACCATTTTCTTTCTCTCTCTCTCTCTCTCTCTCTCTCTTTTAATCGGGAGATGCGTGATACAGGGACTTACAGAATTTGTACTCTTTGAATGTGTAGCAGGCGACGTTTTGTGTGTGTGTGTGTGTGTGCATGTTTTTTGGTACCGTACGTGAAAAATTATAATAGCTGTTTTTTTTACAGATACAGTATCGATATTCACGAAAAACAAGAGTGCCTGTTGAATTAATGTTTTTTTTTGCTGCGTTCCTTCTTGCTTTTTTTTCATACTTATTATATCTAATAATTATCAAAGGTGACCGACGCCGCGCCGCGCAAGTGGTCTAATGCGTGTACAGAGAATGCGCCCTTCTCTCGTATTATCTTCACGCCTGGTCGTATTTTTTTTCTTTCCGATCGTGAAAATAATGAGCGGGAATTAAACGGTAGTAGCTATTTGTTAATTCTTCGACAACAGCTATTTCTCTCTCGTTCTCTCTAGTTTTCTGTGAGAGACTTTCTTTATCATTCGTTTCGCAGTCATAATGCGTTGTATAGACACACATTCGATACGACCATCTGTTTTTTTCGTTCCTCGTAAACTTGTTCGTTTAATTCCCAATGCGTATGCACAACACCACTATGCGCGAGAAAAACAAAAAGTAATCGCGGTTTTTGTAACGGTAGGACAGACTCACCGGCTAAAAGTTTGTCTAACAGCTATATTAATTGTATGTTATTTTTGTTCATTTTTTTACAAATGATTTTCACTTTTGTTACTTATAATTTTGTTATGATTCATCTTTCGACGAAATGCGAATTCGTACGTTTCGCACTTCGCTTCTTTTGTTGTACATATAGTTTAATCTACGAGTTATTTTGTTTGTTTGTTTTTTCTCGGTACGAAATCACTGCCTGGTGAGTCGACAAGAAGACAAAAATGTTGTGTATCAATCTGGTATAAGTGTGTGTGTGTGTGTGCGTGTGTGCGTGTGTGTGTGTGTTCGTATTTTTTTTTCTTCTTACAAAACTTTCTTTTGGTATTTCCGAGAGTTTCGGGAAAGTCTCGAATCACTCGCTATTATATCGTCGCTACTATTTTTCGGGAGCAACGAATTGAGAGAGAATCGGATGTCAATTTACGTGTGACAAAATTTTCATATATCTCAAATTTAAAGAAATAATCATAATATTTTTGTATCTCTTCATGAATATATCATGTCGGTGGCACGACAAATTTTCAAATAAACACAAGTACCCAGTGTCTCTTGCGGTTATTAAAAGTTTTCTTTCTCCGCTGCGTATTTTCACGCGAAAAAAAAAACGAGTTACAAAACGAAGAAGAAGAAGAGAGAATCAACAGGGATAGTAGAGGGTTGTTGCAGCTAGATACGTGTTTCGCGTTAATGAAAAAGAGAAGAACGAAAATAATATACAAAAGGGGAGCGCGCCGTGGGTGAATAATAACGCTGCAAGCTAAAAACCCAATGATTTTTATTGCTCTTGCCTACACGCCGATGGCAGAAAAGTGAGTTTTTCCCCAACCCCCTCTCTCTCTCTCTCTCACTCCGCAACGTGTTTGGGCACGTACGTTTTATTATCGTTCGTTTTTTTTTTAATAATTCTCTATTATCTCATCGCTCTTTCTCTCTCTCTCTCTCTCTCTCTCTCTCTGGGATCTACGAGCCCTCAGTTCTACTTTTTTTCTTCTATCCACCAAGTAAAAGTTTGAGATCGCTTTTTTTTAAATATATCCCGAATTAATTTCGATTCTCACATATCCTCCACCCAAGCCCCTATCTAAGCTGACTTTGACTCTGTATCGAACTCAACTCATATTAAAATATGTGACTTTAACCCTCGTTCCTCGATCATACCACATGCACATTGACGCTTACAAGATTTTTCGCTCTCTCTCTCTCTCTCCGTCTTCTATAAGTCAATACCAAAACAAATCTCGATTCGACGCCCCGTTAAAAATATGTACAATACTTATCGATAATCAATAATTTACAGATGACGCTTCGCAGAGGTCCCTTATTGTTTTATTTCTCACACGCGCTTCTTCATTCTTCTTATTTCCATTTCCTCGTCATCGGTATTTCATACATGCTCCACGTTTTAACCCGATTTATTTGTTTGTTTTTACGATAAAAACGCATCACCGCGTGCCACTTCGATCTTTTATGTCGATTCTCTCCGTGTTATTCTTCGATTTCGTCTACAGAACCGAGCACTCAACGTTGAACGGGATGCTCCTGTGGTCCCAGGCGAGATATCGAAAAATTCTTCGTCACACGACGCTGTACGATGTTTGCGAGATAATCAACTTAGTCGTACAATTTTTAGTTGTAATCTCTCTCTCTCTCTCTTTCTGTCTCTCTCTCAATCTTTCTCTCTCGACGAATACTCTCACCTTGTTTTTCCCCTCGTTCTTCGTTCCGCCAATTTTATCATTTCACCACTTTTTTTCATCAACATCATAATCATTTTCCTCTTCTTCGTCTTCGTCAAACTCCGCGTGTCCTCAATCTTCAACTGTTCGTCCACCATTTTTCGTCGTCCACGCAATGCCTCTTCGTCTGTTCCGTGCGACGTGCAATGAAACATAAGGAAGAAAGAAAAAACAAACATCGTCAGCATATATAGAATAGAACGTTCTGTCATCGTCGAAATTGCTTGGTAAATTTGTTATTAGGAACTCTATTCATGCGGCACGTGTATTATGGACTTAACATATTGCTTGGTAAATATTTGTTTCTTTTTTATGTTCGACAATACAGCAACTAACGGTTACATGTTATTAGACATTGGTGACGTTTTTATTCGAACAATAATACAAAGATGGCCGGAATATAGGGAATAGTTGTTTTGAAACGTAATATAAATAATGAAAGCGTAAAAATATCAAGTTATTCTCAATTTTTTAGAAAATATATGATTTTTTTTTGCAATATATATTTATGTTTCGTCACCAAATTATTTTCAATGGTTCACCCCCCACTCTTCCCATTGTCCCTGCAAAAACGACGCTCTCCACGGGTTATCTTCGACAGCCCTACACCGACATTTCTCCCCTGGCTCAAAATTCTTCAATCGACAAGAGTCTTCCTCCTTCGCCACTCGACGTCAACGTGCTCAAGTGTCGAATAACGCTCGCGTCGGTTGGCTAAAGAAATAATACAAGAAAAAAAGAGGAAGAATGAAAAAAAAAATCAAATCCGAATGATATTTCGCGATTGAGCTTTACCCCGTTCCATTCGCTCTCTCCTCTGTCTCGGTTAGCACGACGCTCTCTTTCACCAAGTCGGGGGGATTTTTAACATCTTAGCTTCGGGCACGTCTTTGCCGGCCAACAGAGTTTTATTAGCGTCCACTTGAGGATCAATCTACTGAAATTCCTTTCCCCGGGGCGATTCTTCTCTCTGAGAAATCCGCGAAGTAAGATCACGAATGGAAGATACCGAATAAGTATCGTGCGGAAGGAGATTGAAAGAGGTCATTGAAGAGTTAAAAACAGGGGGAGCCTATAGAAGCTGTGGAGTCATAGAAGATGGCGAAGAAAGACGAGACGTGTTTCAGCATCAGTCAATTGATTGATACAAATCATTTTTCACATTATGTTGAAAATTGATCTGATTGAAGGTGTTAATTAAACATTTTAAT
This sequence comes from Oxytorus armatus, assembly GCA_958009045.1. Taxonomy (NCBI): domain Eukaryota; kingdom Metazoa; phylum Arthropoda; class Insecta; order Hymenoptera; family Ichneumonidae; genus Oxytorus; species Oxytorus armatus. Next base: position 14,968,459 of record OY253745.1, read on the forward strand.
AATTCTAATCGTCAAGCGGTTTCAATAAACGCAAACGTTTTCATCGTAAGTTAATGAATCAGGGAATTGTAAACAATTTCACTAAAGTAGTACTCGACTCAAGATTGGTTTAATCCATTAAAGGACGGTATGAATTCACGAGAAATCAATATTCTCGTGAATTCATATTGTCCTTTTATGCATTAAAATTGTGAATAAAAAGAAGATAATGCAAAAAAGGGAATGTTCGCTGGTGCAAAAATGTTGAAAACGCTCATGGCGACGCACCGTTCTGTCGTTGCGCTTGCCCATCATCTGTCAGTTCACTGATGACCCAAACAAACCAACGACGACGCGAAGGAGGACAAGAAAATACGATCCCCGGACGGTGATGTAAACGAATCGCTCACCGCCCCGAATAAGAAAAATCGTTCGAAATCCCGACTGTCTCGATAATCGAACGCGTCTATATACGCGAGTGCAAAGCACCGTTAGGAATCGCTATCTTTCTATCTCGGGATACACGCGCGACTGCAAAGAAACTTACGAGCTTCCGACGGAATTATTTTCGAAAAATCGTAGAATCTACATCCTTGTCGTGATAACAAGTGAACTCTTATAGAGAAAACAAAAGTCGAGACATACCTAGAGATTGTCCATCATTTCGGAGAGGGTCAATCTGGAGGTGGACATGGCGACGCCACTGTCGCTGCTGCTCTGAACGCTGCTGTGGTCATCCGTGTCCGACTGGTTGCTCGTGTAACCGATCACGTCCACTTCGTCTGTAACAAACGAAGAAAAAGAGGTAAATTTAGAGAATATACAGAGATTATCGTTAATTCAAGAGGGAATGTTCAAAACAAATTTTTCACGATGCTTCACCCTCATATGACGACCATCAAAAGTTAGGTTCGCTGTAAACGAACATGTATTTTCGAACGGCGTTACAATCAGCATGGTAATTCACCGACCAATTCCATAAGCGGAATAATCCAAAGATCTCAAGATCGTATATTCAAAAATTGAGATACAACGGTGGCAAGAATTCATCGCGTTGTTAATATCCTTTTCAGGATTAGTGCTGTTTCAAATCTATATTCTTAGCATCTTCAATACTGTTTTTTTTGAAGATTTTTCTTCTACCGCGATATACGAGGTCTGTTCAAAAAGTATCGCGAATTTTGAATTTTCGCGGGCTACGTATATTCGATTTTCGATTTTTTTGTGGCGTTAGGTTGGTATTCGTGTCCCTCACTTATGCTGAAAAAATCGGCCATTTTGAATGTTTAGTTAATTGTTGACAGCTGTTTTGGTTAGACGTGTTTTGGCTTGTCTTCGATTTTTGCCTATTTCAAAAAAGCAGCTTCCATTGCGATGATTGAGTTTTGGTTTCCACGTCATAACCATAAACCCATGATTCGTCACCAGTTATGACCCTATGGAGCAAATTTGGCTCGTCGCGGACCGAGTCCAACAGCTCCTTAGCAATGTTAACACGACACTGTTTTTCTTCGAAATTGAGCAATTTTGGCACGAATTTCGCGGCGACCCGTCTCGTGCCCAAATCATTGGTAAAAATCGAAAAGCACGAGCCAATCGATATGTTTAGTTCCTCAGCAACTTCTCTAACGGTGATTCGACGATTGGCCAATATTATTTTCTTCGCTTCATCAATGTTTTCGTCTGTTGTTGATGTGCTCGGGCGTCCGGAACGCATTTCGTTGTTCGCATCTTCTCGGCCCTCTGAGAACATTTTGTACCACCGATAAACGTTGCTTTGGTCCAAGGTAGCTTCACCATATTCCACAGTCAACATTCGGAATGCGTCCGTGCACTTAATTTTGTTTTTCACACAAAATTTGATACGGATTCTTTGATCCATTTTTTGAAATAGGCAAAAATCGAAGACAAGCCAAAACACGTCTAACCAAAACAGCTGTCAACAATTAACTAAACATTCAAAATGTCCGATTTTTTCAGCATAAGTGAGGGACACGAGTACGAACCTAACGCCACAAAAAAATCGAAAATCGAATATACGTAGCGCGCGAAAATTAAAAATTCGCGATACTTTTTTAACAGACCTCGTACACAAAGAGCTTACACACTTATTTTTCTATACAACTAGAAATAGGTTTGCTCAACTCTGCAAGTATTAGCAGTATTTTTTTTTCTTTATCCGTCTGCTCAAGGGGCACCGTATGATTTACCCTACACGGGATAAATAATAAAGGGCTTCCGTAATAAACGAGAATTATAGAATAGGACGGATGGTGAACGAAGCTATAATCCTCACATCGATTTTGCTCTTAAATAACGTATAACGCACCCGTCAATTTTGCGAAACTCTAGTGCCTCTTGCGTGCCTTTATGCCTTCTTCCTCTCTTCGCTTTCTCGTATTTTACGAGAAATCGATATAGGTATTGCCACTCCCGCACGTGATACGCACTTGCGTGTCGTAGCACGTGCGGGAGTGGCAGTATCGATGCAACGACATGTCTATAGTAAGGTATATATATATAACATATATAACATATATATATATATATATATAATATGCAATATATTGCCATCGCCCTAACCCAGCAGCAATCTCAACATACGCAAAACTATATATCTATAGATTGTTACTAGCAGCATATACTATTACGATAGATTGATAGTAGCAGCGTATACTACTATATTCAGCTGTATATTACACTTTCTCGGCAGAAGCACAGAAAATATCGACGTTTCGATAATCCCTAAAAAGACCCCTCCTGCTCCGTGGTCCTTGGTAGGGAAGGTTACGCGTGCAAACCCTCCACTCTAACAGCTGACGCGACAAGAGCATCGATTTTCCCTGGTGGGTGCATATTACAGTATTATGTCCTATAAGCAGTCCATGCAGCAATTTACGTTTCTCATCGTACGTTTCATGTTTTTTGAGGAATTTTTATTTTATTGCCTTCCTTCTTTTTTTCTCTATTGTTTAGAATTTTATCAAATGTACAACTTATGAACTTATCTCATTTATACTGAGAAAGATAAAACGTGTATGTTTAAACTCTTGTAAACGGCATAAAACGATATTATAATACGATCAATCACTAACGCTGCAATTGAAAGAATGCTCGTGAGAGGTTTCGTAGTATAACAAGAACCTGGAAGTGCCCGAAAAAATTATGTAAAAATCGCGTACATATTAAGAAAAAAAAAAAGAAAAATAATCACTCCAACTAAGAAAAAAAATGTCTAAACGGTCATCTATACCACGAATAAGTTACACGTCGATATTATATGTCGAAGTAAAGTAAATTTGAATGATAACAATTGATACAAATTGAACAATTGCCATTCTATTAAATTAATTTAAATTCAAATAAATGCTTCACTGAGATAAAATTAATTGAAATCCAACAATACCATTTCATGTCACGCGACATGTACTATCGAGAAAAAAAAATACACCGTTCACTTTGTTTGTTTGACATTTAACGTTCGAGCACGAGTGTCGATCGAATGAAATGTAACGGTAATTGAAGTTAACCAACCACACGGTGACGCGATCGTAGCAGAGAAATTGGTCGAAGTTTCCACTCGGGTTTCTGTTTTTGACGTGTTAGGTATCGTAGCTATATACCATCCGTGAGCGATTTTCTCGTTCATCCTCTCTCGCTCAGCGCATCAATACAAGTAGAACCAGCACGAGCGGCACTGTACGCCTCGCCAGAATATTTTTAACGAACCGCGCGAGAATGATTATTTCTAGCCTGCGCGTGGCATACTTACCCACATGTTCATCATTATTTTTTTTTTTAACTCGACGTTAGATCGCCGTTCACGAGAAACTTGCATACTCGTTGCACGATTATATTTTGCGCAAGGATAATGCTTGAAAGAATTGAGCGTCTTATGACGAGGGACAACAATACGAATGAAATTCATGAATTTTAAGAAGGTCATGTTAACCATTTATTTAGAAAAAAAAACATGAAAAGGGTACATTTGTTGGTAAATATGGAGCAAAGGGACCCACTTCCGATTGACTTGCCTTTAATATATGTTGTCTAGGGACCCTTTCTGAACAACTTTTTCCTCTGACACAATTGGGGGTCGTTATTTATTAAAAAGTTATTAACAAATAAAGTTAATAATTCATATAGCTATTTTCGTTATAGCAGCCAGTCCCAATCATCTTGTCCTTCACATGTGTTGTTAAGAATACCCCCCTGAGTAACATACCAAAAGTTTTATTGGGTTTGTTTGTATGATTGGGTTGGTTGGTTGGGTTGTTTGGTTGAGTTGCTTGGTTGGGTTGCTTGGTTGGGTTATTTGGTTGGGTTGCTTGGTTGGGTTGCTTGGTTGGGTTATTCGGTTGGGTTGCTTGGTTGGCTTGTTTGTTGGGTTTTTTTTCTTGGGTTTGTTCGTTTAGGTTGTTAGGTTAGGTTGTTTAGTTGGGTTGTTTGTTTGGATTATTTCGGTTGTTTTTGGTTTGTTTAGGTTATTTGGGTTTTTTGTTTGTTTTGGATTTGTTTGTTTATTGGGTTTGGGTTTTTGGTTTGGGTTTGTTTTAGATTTGTTTGTTGGGTTTGTTCGTTTATATGAATTATTAACTTTATTTGTTAATAACTTTTTAATAAATAACGACCCCCAATTGTGTCAGAGGAAAAAGTTGTTCAGGAAGGGTCCCTACACAACATATATTAAAGGCAAGTCAATCGGAAGTGGGTCCCCTTTGCTCCATATTTACCCATTTTTTTAATAACTCAAAAATCCCAAAATTCGATAAATTAATAATAATTTACATACACGAAATAAATATTGTATTAATGGGAATTGCTAAAGAGAATTATCATGCCTTTTAAGAAAAAAACTCTAAATGATTGATGAAAAAAAGAAATTTATAATTTTCATTACATCACAATGTCATTGGAATCCATTGTTAACGATAGTTCATTCGAACGGCGTTTATTCTTCATTCTCATCTCTCAGTAATGGATCGTTCATTTGGCTGAGTGTGTTTTACGTATATTTGCAATATTTACACGCAATTCTCTCGGCCGAGGTTGAGGCAAATTAACTTTCGTTATGGCGAGAAGAGGTTTTGCGAGAGCTTTTCGCACTGGTCCGGTAGTTCATTATCCTACATACATATATTACGGATCGCGACTTGCACGGAGGCGCGTGGTTCGAGAGCGTACAGTATTTTCTGAAAGTGAACGGGGGTTTGCAGTACAGGACATCCATCGTCGAGAGACAATAGACGTACGGAGGTACATTGTAAACTTGGTGCTCTTGGTACCGGGTAATCTCCGACGGTAGATATACTAGCGCTATCTGCTGTGTGCTATGAGAGCGGGCGAGAGACAGGGAGTAGGACTTTAGGGGAGAAGGTGAAGTTGCGAAGGTACGTAGGTATAGAGGCCAACGTATATATATATATATATATATATAGAGAGAGAGATACGAGACGAAGCAGAATTCGAGGGAAGCATGTATTTTGCCTTCGAATAATTAAACTTTACGATCTCGCCGGTTAATTAGAGCCAGCAGAGGCAACCTCGGCTGCGGATAATGGTTAATTCCGTTTTAATGAGCCCTTTAGTTCCGTCACATTTTCCTCTCTTACTCTCTTATCCCTTTAGAAAATTCTGTTAAATCTCAGGACCGTTCACGTGATCTAACAAGTGTTTAAATAAAAATAAACAATGAACATTCCAAATCATTCTAATTATTATATCAATGAAATATTGTGAAACAAAATTGTTTTTTTTCTTTCGTTGAATCACGAATCTATTCGAACAATTATTGGCGATTATTCCGTTGTAAAATAAATACCTTTATCTCTTGTCCAATCTATATTTTATCGCGATTGCCTATAAAGATATAATTTTGATGCGGGGAAAGAGTAAAGGGGTAGAAATGACGACACCATTAGTAGTCATCAATCGTTGATTGTAATGCGTAGGGGGTATGAGGGTGAGAGAGAAAAATCCTATTCCGGAAGTACGAAGATAAAAGTGAGAGGGATATATAACCAAATGAGAATGAATGCACAACGATATTAGGAAGAGCGGGAATGTGAGTGACCGACGACCGCGACCACTCCCACGAAACGTACACATTCATCAATGTCTCTCGTCTGGGAGCGTTAATTCCGCTAATTGTGTGTATTACGTATATATACAAGGAGAAATACACGATAATCGAGAGTTTATGGTCACTCTCGGTACTACCCGCGACTTCTCGCAAAATTTATCACGCACTTTTATCATCGCGAACTGCTTTATCTGTACAATGATTTAGTACGACGAAAACAACACGGGCGTGTCAGTAACAATTTCGTTAATCAAACAGGAGTTTTATGAAACAAATATTCAGTGAATAACAATTGAATTGAAAAATTATTTACTAACGGAATAATTACGAATAATTGATAACGAAGAAGATTCAATGTTCATTAATGAAAGAATGACTGTTTCGACCGACTATTAATTATTAGATGGTTTGACACAATTGATTGTTTGTAACAATTTCGTTAATCTAACGAGAATTTTATGAAACAAATATTCGGTGAATAACAATTGAATTGAAAAATAATTTACCAACAAAATAATTACGAATAATTGACAACGAAAAAGAATTAATGTTCATTAATGAAAGAATGACCGTTTCAACCGACTATTAATTATTAGATGGTTTGACACAATTGATTGTAACCATTTCGTTAATCTAACGAGAATCTTATGAAACAAATATTTGGTGAATAGCAATTGAATTGAAAATTAATTTACCAACGGAATAATTACAAATATTTGACAACGAAAAAGATATAATGTTCATTAATGAAAGAATGACTGTTTTGACCGACTATTAATTATTAGATGGTTTGACACAATTGATTGTAACAATTTCGTTAACGAAATTATTTTTTAATTCAATTGTTATTCACCAAATATTCGTTTCATACAATTCTCGTTAGATTAATCTAACGAGAAATATTTGGTGAATAACAATTGAATTAAAAAATAATTTACCAACGGAATAATTACGAATAATTGACAACGGAAAAGATTTAATGTTTATTAATGAAAGAATGACTGTTTCGACCGACTATTAATTATTAGATGGTTTGACACAATTGATTGTAACAATTTCGTTAATCTAACGAGAATTTTATGAAACAAATATTTGGTGAATAACAATTGAATTGAAAATTAATTTACCAACGGAATAATTACAAATAATTGACAACGAAGAAGATTTAATGTTCACTAATGAAAGAATGACCGTTTCAACCGACTATTAATTATTAGATGGTTTGACACAATTCATTGTTTGTAACAATTTCGTTAATCTAACGAGAATTTTATGAAACAAATATTTGGTGAATAACAATTGAATTGAAAAATAATTTACCAACGGAATAATTACGAATAATAGACAACGAAGGAGATTTAATGTTCATTAATGAAAGAATGACTGTTTCGATCGACTATTAATTATTAGATGGTTTGACACAATTGATTGTAACAATTTCGTTAATCTAACGAGAATTTTATGAAACAAATATTTGGTGAATAACAATTGAATTGAAAAATAATTTACCAACGGAATAATTACAAATAATTGACAACGAAGAAGATTTAATGTTCATTAATGAAAGAATTACTGTTTCGACCGACTATTAATTATTAGATTGTTTGCAAAGAAACTTGTTTACTTTCCTCCTGTGTGTTATACAATTGTCTCGATGTTTGGTTTGGTTTGCGACTGACAACGCTTCTGTCCTCTCGTAGATCTTTTTTTTTTCTTTTACATTAAACACGCGATTGTTATCGTCGGAGTGTATTATCTAACGAGCCGCGAGAGCTGTATCGTCGTGGATAAGCGTATACCCTCGTTCGGTGTGGAAAGTAGATCGCCATGTCTCCGCGGACACTTATCGCGGATTCTGAAATCTCTATCGTTCGCAATTCCAGATAGTCTCTGTCCCTTATACTACAATCTCTCTCTCTCTCTCTCTCTCTCTGTCACTCTCATTCATTCTCCCTCTTCGTTTCTCTCTATCGGTTTAGGTGAGCAGCCGGGGAATCCCCCGAAGAGCCTCTCAAGCTAGCGCTTCCACCACCCAATATCACCAACATTGCCTATATCGGTAACACCACTACCCAGAGAAACCAACGTACAGAAAGCTTATAATAGCACGGTCGAAACACACGCGCGGAAGCGCGTGCGATGCGAATGAAATCCCGGGCTCGTTTGTATGCAAATTTCCGTACATCCCCTCCGCGCACTCGCGGGACCAGCAGTCCCTTCGCAAAGCCTGTTGGAGCATAAGCTTCGGCAACCTATTTAATTGTACATGTATATGGGGCATGTCATACCAACTTCACCGAAGACTTATCCTGTGACGTATCCTTAATCCTCTTGGATTAAGTGCCGGATTTTTTTTTTCTTTATACCATCCCTCAGACTCTAAAGAGCACTGAGATTTATTTACTTTTTCGAATGAACTAACGAAGTTTACAGCATTAATGTTGGTGATGGGTGTATGTACGATTTTTCATTTACGGCCATTTTAATAAATATAAAAAAACTCTTAATTAACATTGGGTGAAAAGAATTTAGTAGTATTGGAGTAACTTTTGTAGTTGTAACAATAGTATTAAAAGAATCTATTGACCATGAAATGGCCCATATATGTATATTCGGTAACGGCATTCGTTTCTTCGCCCCCCTCCCCCGAGCTCTCTCTCGCTCTTATCCGATTTTCTCGTCGTTTACTCCGTCAGTTTTGCGAATTCTCTCTTTTCATCCCTTTGCTCGTTCCTATTTCATCTCTTTTTCCGTAACAGGAGAGAGAGCACACAAGTAACTTCCATCCCGACGTTTTCTATATACCCTTTTCCTCGCTCCTCCACATTTCTCTTTCGTTCCACTTCTATGTGCGGACCTTCTCTCCGCCATTCTTTCTCTCTCTCTCTCTCTCTCTCTTTTTCTCATCTACCATTCTCTCGTACCATTCGTTTGCGTTCCCCTGGCAATTAAGCGTCGCTAAGAGGTTTTCGCGTTTTAGTAGTCCCGCGCGCTCCGGTGAGAGTCCGGGCTTCCGGCTTTAATTGTTGTTTATCGAGCGAGCATCATTGCTGCTACAGCGCTCCTCCCATTCTCTCGATTGCTCCATCTCTCTCTCTCTCTCATCGTGCGCCATCTTGCGACCAGAACAGTAGCGCCCCCTAACCACAAGAACGCGTGGAGTGCGCGCCCTCTCGCGGACTGATTCACGAAAATATGCATGAGAATACTACGCGGATTGTGAAAGAGCAACGAATCTGCTATACTCGACCGAGCTGACTCTGCTACGACGTTACCGCCGTTATCATTATCATAATAATAATGTTGATGATTATCATTATTATTGTGGGTTTTTAAACAGCTCCCTGAAGAGTGAAAAATAAGCAGTAGCTCCAAAGGATTCAACTTTCCGAGAATACAAGAGCATTAGTACAATAAGACCGAGGAAATACCAAAAGTTGTGAGGATTTAGCTCGGGTTTATTCCGAATCTCGCAAAGTCCTTGCTCTCCCTCTCCGCCGCACTATATATAATGGCGGCTTTTTTTTTTTTTTTTTTACTACTACCCCGAGACTTTCGAGCTTTTGCTACTGCGAGGGTGGATTAGCCACATCGAACTTTCTTCTTCTTCTTCGTCGTGAGAGAGCACCCGGAGAAAGATCCGGGAATAAATTTGTGCACCGGAGCACAAGGCGGGTGGGACGCGAGAGTTTGAATTCAGAGATTTATTGGCCGCGGTTGTACCCCGAAGCTAGAGCGAATCGTGAAAATGTTTTCAATTTGTTTTGTTTTAATTTTTAAGTATCTTCATACTGATTTTGTTTTTTCTCAGGTGTAAATTATATTCGTCGAGTGATGTCTGGGTGTGTCTGCGCGGATTAGAACAAGAGCGTTGAATATATATTATGGTGACGACGAGAGAGCGCGTGCTTTTATGCGCCCCTTCGCGATGCTAAGTTATTCTGGAGTTTGGCAAAGGGCCAGATAACGTTCTCATTTTATGCATACATATATTGTATCTTTCTCCACTCTTACTCGGTCCCTTTTCTCTTTCACTCACTCTCTCTCTCTCTCTCATTCTATGACATTTGCTAGTGTTTCGCCGAGCGAAGCAATTCCTCGCACCTCGTGCCCCACATCCGTTTTCTTCGACATCCGTTTTCTCATATTTTATCGAATCGACTTATTATTTTATATTCTCTCTGGTCATGATTTATACATGCAGGAACGTCCGCCACAGAGATATGCCCATTTCAGATGAAAAATTGTTTCAAATAATTTTTTTTCAAATAACAACGATTGTCCTTAAAAAAAAATGCTTAATATTCACTACAAATGAATATGAATTCTATGAATAAAGCCGAATCTCTTATAGTTTACAACAAAAAGAATTGGCTTTGAGTGAATTGACAATATACAAAACCAAAGCTTTCATCGAGTTTAAATCTATGCAAATTCTTTTATAGGCCTAGACTCGATATAAGCTCTACTCTGAGTTATTAACTAGTATATCGAGTTTTCGAATACATTTCATTTATATATATTTAAAAATAAAATAACATTTAATCCATCTTCGTTCAATTGACACTGTGTTCCGTTGTACAGAACTCAGGAAAGCCATATCGAAGTCTTTGCCGAATGCCCGTGATTTCAATCAACTCACTTAATTACATGTAATTTCAACGTGATGTTTTTGAAATATTTCGTGATTCGCCAAGTACTTTATACATCCATATATATAGATATAAAGAGGATACTTTACGAGTTGGCAGTCTTCGGGCAGGTGCCAACTTGGCATTCATAACGAGTAAATTCAACGTAGGGTGTATAGAAGTGATGAAAAGGAGATTCGGGGAAGTCGAGTGAGGAGTTTCCTTTGCTCGGGTTGCAACGTTTAGAGCCTTTGCCCTTGGTACAAAGTTTCCGTATTATCGCGAATGATTTACCATAGAAGTACCTGCTACGAGGTGAAAGGTGAATGGATAATGAGAGGGGGGCGGGGGCGAAGAGAGAGAGAGAGAGAGAGAGAGAGAGAGGGCGAGAGATCCAAAAAGCCAAACTTGGCCTCGACCCTTCCCTTATCCTCCATCTCCTCACTCGCTCGTCATCCTTACTCAACGAAAACTTCTCGCTAAAAGCCAATCCGAGGGAGCGTGCGATTAGCGTGACCGGGAGGAAACTGGCGACGACGTCGAGAGACTCCGGCGCGAACTTCCGAGATAGATAATACCACGACGGTGAGGAGGGAAAGAGCGCGGCAGTGTCCGCGCTGGCCAAGTTTTGGAAAGCCAGCCGAGAGAGTGAGAGCCTCCCCCGCGTCCTCTATTTTCCTCATTTCGCATCTACGCGGACATCCCGTAGGAGCTTCCTGCCTCTCTGTGCACATAGCAGTACGTGATTCCGAGGCTTATAACCGCGAAAGATCGCTCTTGGACCGTAAAGATGATGAAACAGATTACACAGAAAAAGACGGAGGAGATGAAGCGAATGAAAGTGCGCTTGCGAGTAAATAGCGAAACGACAGACGTCACATAGCGAATGACTTGGTAGTTAGGAAGCAGAAATGACTGCTATTTGAATGAAACATGACAATTCCAAATGGTTTTTAAACAAAGTAATGACGAATAATTGTGAAACAAATAAAAATTATACCGTTTATTTGAATACGTAAGTATAATTACTATTTAAGAAATTTTCAGAGTCACTCGTCGTTGTTTCGTTGGAAAGTTATTTTCAATGGTTTTTCATTCCAGCGTATGTGTTCATTCCAAAATAGTGCTCGACTTTGAGGACCGAACCAGAATCAGGTGCTTTTGTATATGCGGCAAAAAATGGAGAGGGAGAAAGAGAAACTGAAGAGAATATTGCAAGGACCGAAGCCTTGGAAACCCTCGGAAAGATACTGTCTCGTCCCACGTCCTATACCGAACTTCCCCATTACCTTTCCACCCCTTCACGTCCGGCACACTACCAGCACCTACCTCAGGTACTTACGTCTCGTCGCCATTAATTAATCTTGCATGATAAATGTTAAGCCGTCTGCCAACTTTGAAGATGCGAGTAGTATAGCACGAGGCCAGCTGTGCCTCGCGGCCGAATCGTCGTCGTTGTCGTCGACGGCGAGTTTGCCATCGTCGTCACACACTCTGTTCTATGTGTGTAACCAAGAGCGACAGATGCAAGCGCGGATAAATGAATATACGTATCTATATATACGGTATAATGTACACGAAGAGTAGAGGTAACAGCCCCCAAAGTAGTATAACACGAATTATGGCAGCCGGAATTCCGCCAGGTTGAGGACGAGAGAGAGAGAGAGAGGGGGAAAATTTGGCTGTGGAAACCTCATTTCGAGAACGAATATGCACACGAGACATCGGACGATAATTGAAGATTCAACGATTATGGTATAATCGATTTCGGAATATAGATAAAGAAATAAAACGGGGAGATAGTGTATATAAGTATATACATGGCTAAGTAAGATCATAGATGTGATCCTAATTCAATTGATTAAAGTATCATGGGAAAACACTGGAAATTGTCTCCAACAATTTCTTATTTATTTATGTAGAATGAATAAAAAAAATATTTCACATCAGGATAGAAATTTTCTTACCAATATAGGAATTCTTTAATATCCGCTAATTCAATAACGAATTCGATACTTTAGCGTTAAAATTTTTTTTAAGTTTATTACAAAATCCTATGCCATCAGATATTTCGAGTATAAATCCCTTCCAGACGAAATATCATCAAAAGCCGAGAATACAATTTTTGTGCTGATAAAACGAGAACGAAGTAGTATTCGTTCCCCGGTGCACCCTTATCAAGCGGGATTTTGCCACAGCTCCCGCGAGACAGGCTGCACATATTCCGAGTCCTGAAGAAGAAAAAACAACAACAAAAAAACTGGTCAATGCGTAAAACGTATACGGCGATACGATATATGCATATGTTGTATGACAGCGGTACGTGCCACACCCGGCCCCGGATAAAGTCATCATACTCGGGGGGGGGGGGGTTTCGTGTATGCCAGGTGGGCAAAGTGACCGAACGCACAGGAATACGAACGTATGGATATACAAATATGCTTGTATATATAGACACAGTACGGGGATGCACAGTGTACGAATACGATGAAACGCGGGTAATAGGATATACCTGGAAGGGGGAAAACCGAGATAGAGCGAATGGGATTTATGTCCAGTGACCCAGGATCGAGCAATTCCGCGCTAAATCATTTCCCTCCCGTCACCTTCCAACCCCCCTCTATTGCCCACGAAAGGATTGCAAAGCCCTGGATGCCGCGGAACACATACGCGAATGAATATACCCGGTACCCGTCCCTTATTCCCTGAAAAAAAAAACGCCCGGCGCTCCCGCGTGTTCTCAAACGAATTCAATGTTACCCGGAAAAAGCTGTGGAATGACGCTGGAGCTTGCTTCTCACTGTGGGCTTTGCGCTTCCGTTGAATCTGCATTTATTTTCATCAACTATGTGTATGCATATATGGCATAATTGCGGATACGTAACGGAAGGCAAAATTGTGTACGCGTATATGAAATTGCATATATACATTTGCACAAATAGTTGTATATGCGCTGTACATGTATAATGGCAAATGGTTCGAGTATAACAGAGACCGTTTAATAATCTCGCGTATCCGCCCTTGATGTGCGGCTAGCATAGAGCACACGGCTCGCCAAATTAAGGAATGCAATAAAACCGGCAAAGCCACACCGCGCTCGGCTATATAACGTATACGTGGCAACGCGAACTCGGGCGGGCAAACGCGAAGAGGCTTTGGCCATGCTATGAGGGAATATATAGAAGACCTGGAATTGTAGGGTATGGACATTAATTATATGGCGAAGTACGTGGAAAGTACCGGCAAAGAACGAGAATACACGCTCGACCATTCACATAAGAGTAGAGACAGTTTTACTATATACACGTATATTCTTGTATTAACGTACATATATATTCGTTTAATTAATTTGTCGGAATTAACGATATTACTTTGTATCTGTGAGGACATTTATTTTTTTTAGCGTTGAAGATCGTCTAACGAGTGGTAAAATAACGTTGCCTAACCGTATACATACATATAGTAGTTTGTTTCGAATGAAAGACGAAATTAAGGGGGGAAATAGGGTTAGACGGTTCAAAAAATCGATTTTTTTTTTTTCATAAATTGTTAGTAAAACTATTGAAAAATATGTTCTCAAAATTTTAAATGAAAATTACGACTCGTTCTATTGTTATAAGCGATTAAAGTGAGTAGCTCTCCTTCAGGCCCCGAGCGCGCCACGTGTTTTAAACGCGTTTTTCTGAAAACGACTTTTTTTTAACTTGCGTACACGCTAGTTTGAAAAGTTTTCAACCAATCGTGTTGAAAATTGGCAGTTACTTTCTTCATAGTATTGCGCTCTATATGAACCTAAAATCGGAATATTATCATTATTTGAAATAATTTTTTTTTTGCAAATAAAGTTGTAAAAAATGGCAAAAAATCATGATTTTTTGTTTTGACTCCTGTAAAAAATTCAATTTTCTATTTTTTTTTATAGCATTTAGGTTCATATAGAAGAGAGACATATAATAAAAGTAAATTCCAACCTCGTTTGATTTCAGATGAAAATTGCGGCTTCCAGAATGTACGCAAAATGCTGGGTCTGATTGTGACCTGCAATATGGGGTCGCTAATATTTTCGGTGTTTTTTAAGGAAATTCTTCAAAAATGTTATAGTATATATTTAAATATATGTATAAAATATTCTCAAAGTTTCAATAAATTATATTCATTTTTTATACTATAAAAAAATTCATGAAAATCATTGAGGAAATGCTGTTCTAACCCTATTTCCCCCCTTAAATGGAGAAGCGAGACTTTTTTATATGAGAGATGGTTGATATGGGATAAAGAATTTGAGAAATTACACAATAATAATGTTTTTTTTACATAACATTAAAAATGTACAATCTATCAAAATTCTTGGCATTGACTGCTAAAACTGGAAAATCACAAAATTACTATTGAATGACTACAAAATGTTTGCATTCATATCCAAAGATTTAGTAATTAGTCTGAGTATAAATGAGATTTCTCCACTTTTCCTCCAACTACGATAATTCGTTCGAAGACTATTCCAATTTTTTACATTTTTTTCTCTCCCGTGCGGAATAACAAAACGACGGAATCTAAGAGTAATAAAAGAGCGCAAAACCCTGTTCTGGACACGTTAACAGTGGCGTCCAGTTCTCGTATACCTCCGGGATATTATATACGAGAGTCACGAAGAGGAAGAGTTTGTGAATCATAGCCACCATATAACTTGTGCAAAATACGCGCTTTTTTTTTGACGATACTCGCGCGCCTTCGCCGCGATGTATGCATTTTATATAGCGGATATAAGCGTGATACGGGTATGTGTTTAAGGTCGTTGGTCCTCGAGCGAAGGAGCATGTGAATAACATGATTTATGCCAGGACGTTAGCCGTGAGTATCCCATTTGACGTCATTTATGCTCTCGTAATGTTGCGATGAGCAAGAATTTCCACGTCGTTTGTATATATATATGTACCAAGTGGAAAACTGTGTTCTCGTGATTATACATGGGCGGAATACAGCGGTATAGTCATTCTCGATGCGGACTGAATACCGAGAATACCGGAACGACCTGACGAGGAGTAAAAGAGGCGGGGATGAGTGGTGAAAAGAAAAAAAAAATGTAAAGACGCGGACGGGGAGGTGGAGCAAAACGTTTTCCGGAATTAACGCACGATAGTCGAAGGCTTTCAGAAAAATTGCCCGTGAACGAGGGGAGAGACGAGCATAACACGGTGCCTGCGGTATATATGAGCTCGAGGATCGAAGGGGGTAGAATGAAACGGCTCTTGCCACGAGTGTTTAAAGGTACGACCATGGATATATACTCGTATGCACGGGTACATATGTACCATGCACCTTAAACCCATATGGGATATTCCATATTGAACGGGACGTTTTTTGGTTGGACAAAATTTTTGGAAATCGTTTACATTCCGACTAACTTTTCGCGAAATAAAACGAAAAATCGGACATAAGGGCTCACATACCCCTGAAATTGACAAAAAATCGCTTTTCATTTACAGATTTTTTTTCTGTATTCTTAAAAACTTTAAAGAAAATTCCACTCCGTTACAAAGTTATGGCAATAAATTTTTGCCGTACATCGAGTTTACGTTGTACCTATCAGAAACTTTAACGGGTAATATCCACCAAATGCTCAAAAAAAACAAGGCTTTTTTCATGATTTTTTTTGAAGGCCATTTGAGATGTAAGATATATAAATAATATATCATTGGATCCACCAAAAAAAAATTTGGTGGATATTACCCCTTAAACGCGTTTTTCTCGTAACTATTTTTCTAGACAGTGTCAGCACGAAAACTTACTTTTTTATATTTTATATTATATTTTTTAACTTTTTTCGTTTTAACCTTGATAATTATTTTCTCTATAGTCTGACGAGAGGTTTTTTTTTAATTTTTTGGTTGGACAATTTTTTATAAAATATTAAACACTAAAAAAAATCCCTCCGTCAGACTATTACTACTACATTATTTTACTAGATTCTTTTTTATTTTTGCAGATTGGATAATTTTTGGTGAAGTTATGATGTTGACAAGGAGGCGCCATGATTTTCATCAGTAGTCCATTTATACCCGTAAAAAATAATGTTAATATGTTTTTTTAAATCAAAATTTTTTTTTTCTTATAGTTGAAAAGTTAATAAAAAATGTGAAATCAGCAATTTAATGTTTTGTTCCCCCTATAACCTTTATAATAATTTTTCAAATTTACTCGGTTTTCAGCGCGCGCAGCGATATGTCAGCCCTTAAGGTAGTAGTCTGGTAACTTAAGCCGATTTTTATGTCTTTTTTGGAGGGCGTTTTTTTGTAGGAAAATAAAAATGAATCGTTTTGGATATTTAGGATGTTTTTGGAAAAAAAAACTTTTTTTTCCAAAGTCCGCCATTTTGTTATTTATCCATGAAATTTAACTTCAGTAGTTCCGACCAGAATGACATGTCTATAGATTAAGAATTATCAAGAATTTTTGATTTGAGATAACATCAAGAGCCAAAATCACCGGGGCCACCCACGCGCTTTTTTTTCGAGGTGCCAACTTCGATCAATAATAATAATAATAATAAACTATTAAATTTGTTCAACAAAATTTTTTATTTGTATCTTTAATATGTAAATAAAAACATCCTAAATATCCGAAAAGATTCATTTTTATTTTCCTACAAAAAAACGCCCTCCAAAAAAGACATGAAAATCGGCTTAGGTTACCAGACTACTACCTTCAGAACGATTCATGCACGACTTTACACGGTCTTTGCAAAATTTCTTCGAACGAAAATTGTTTCGCTTTACGTGCATGGAAAAACCCATATGTATATAAATGTTGGATTACTGTATATGTGCATATAGTGTAATGTCTATAGATGTGTGTGTGTGTGTGTGTGTGTGTGTGTGCGCGCAAACGAGAGCTTCAGTCATCACGCTTAAGCGGACTGAGAGAGCAATTGGAGGAGGAACAGGGAGAGATTGTAGAGGACGATTTATTCGAAGTTGCCATGCTATATTGCCGTTCAACCTATTCCACACTTTCACGTGAATGTCTCGCCAAAACATCGCACGGTCATGCTCCCTCTCCATCCCTCTCTCTTTCTCCGATATTATACGTGACAGAGGTACATCGTGGCCGGAGGATGCGTTACTCGTCGTCGACGAACACGCAGAAATTTCTGGTCACGGAGAGGAGGAAGTGGTGCGAGAGCTTTAACGCCCATACTGCTTCACCGTGAGCTTTCGTATATACACAAGGTATAGGAAGGTAGACGAGAAGGGAATATCTCAAGAGCTGAGATACTTTACTCGTTGCTGCGATTTGCCTCTCTTATATCTTCTCCCTCCGTTTTTTCTTTCCCTTTCTCATTCGCTAGTTTTTCTTTGTCTCTCTCGGTCCCTTTCACTCTTCGTTTCCAACCCTTTTCTCTCGTTCGTTTTATTCCTTTCTCACTCTCACCTTTATTCCGTTTCATCCCTCTTGTCACGGTTGAATGTATTCCTCCTCGGGATACCTCACACCTCTGCACAATCCTTTTTTTTTCCTTCCCTATTCTCTCGTTGGCGAAAAGTGTCTTGCACCGAACGGTAGACATACACCCGTCGTATACGCTGTACGGTATTGAACCGTCTAGTCGTTTCTGCGTTTTCCCCCTATTTTCGTTTTTTTTTTTGCGTACGTGCATGTGTACGTGCGCGGAGGCCATTGTACTTCAGGAAAGGAAGCGTCGAGTGGTTAGAGATACGGAAGAGAGGAACGTGTACGTCTATAACGAGAAGCTCGGGGGGGGGGGGGGGGGGAAGAAGCCAAGAGAGCAAAGAACGTAAGAGAAAATTTTCGCTCAGAGTACCCGGTGATTGATTTCTTAATCGAATTGCCCACGCGCTTGTGGCGCTGTGATTGAAAGCTTCTCGATAACGGAATTTGGCTCGAGGGATGTTTAACATGCGAGGAAATTCTCGAAAGTTTACCGTCAGATATCACGTACGAGGAGAGGAGTTTAGGATAAACTTGTTGGAGCTTCGAGTCTTGCGAAGTGGTAGAAAATATCTCAAGCAAAAGCTTGGTACATGGTTTATAAGTGTATGAGGCATTCCGATACCCATTCGGCCAACTACCGACTCCAAGACCCTCGTGAATTTCGTCTAGAACTTTTTGTACGTTCACTTGGATTTTACGCAAGTTTTTTTCCCGAGAATCGTTGTGTAGACGTGATTTTTTAGACTAAAAAAAACACCAGTACAACATTGAATAAAGTATGTATCTTACTTTGGATCAAATATTTTTAACTTATGGTCCAGCGTTGGCGAAATTTAAATTTTCATCGGGTTATTTATTTATATTAATTGTGCACCATTTTTGTTTGGAAAACAATTTTTATTTAATTTAACTAAATTTCCTGCGAATCTTGAAAATGTATTCATCCGACACGCAGAACTGTTGTGACTTGTAAACTTTTTACACATTTGTAAACATTTGTTTGCAAATGTGTAACCTTGTAAACCTTGTAAACATTTTTTTGCAAAATTATTTCCTTGTTCGTCAAGTTAACGTGAAATGCCCTATACATAAGTGTAAAAGAGGTAGAGAGAGAGAGAGAGAGAGAGAGAGAAACTGTCTCTCGCCTGAATGTGGTATTTCACTGGCGAAGGAGATAATTCGAAAATTATCACTGGTGCCTCGAGTCCGCCACCGGATGCGAGCGGTTAAGGGATAATGAAGATTAAGGGAGTCGAGTTGTAAGCGCGGTTTTCCAACCCACTCCCTTATTTTCTATCCTTGTCTTCACTTCCATTCTGCTCTATCTCAGCTCTGCATGTATCTATAATACGTATAACTATCTTAACGTCCTCTCTCTCTCTCTCTCTCTCTCTCTCTCTCTTCCTTCATCGTTTCATGTACTTTCCTCGTCTTATACTCCTTTTCCTCCTTTCTTCGTAACTCGCTTATCTATACTGAGCTCAGAGGAGTGCTGCACCGATTCGCGAATACAAAACGTCGCGCGGATATACGCGTAACGACGAGACGTTACTATCCTTGGTACTCCGCTTGAATAATTATCAACTTTTCACTCTCGAAATGTAACATCGAGCGGTTAATAATTCTCGTCTGTTACTTCGTTATATCTCAATTCCTCTACTCAATCTTCAATTCCCTCATTATGAATAATTCATTCACCGACAACATTCATTCATTCGATGCAAATCACTTCTCTACATGTGAATTTATTGTGCAACTTCGAAAGGGCCAACGACTACATAGTATAACATCTCAAAAGAGAGTTAGGTGATTTTTAATCGTATATAATGATTACTATCTGATTAACTGATAAATCCGATAATAACATAATTTAATAATACAAATAAAATCGTTCCAATACTAATTCGATATTAATTATACCACAAATTACTTCATAATATAATAGTCATAAAAAACAATTAATCCAAATCCCTTTAAAAATCTCGTTATAATGGAGCAATGATTTTTCCGTGTTACCATACAATAAACGATGTCTTTACACTTCTTGAAAATACAGACTAGAGCGAAGTAAACGATTACGGTGATAGTAATGTTAGTAATCTCTTCTTCGCAGGTGTGTAAACTCATTTATAGACATAACGTATATAACGTAATTGGTCGTTTACGATGGTGCGAGCAACGCTATATAAAGTCGTGTGTCTCTCATCGCGTCTCTGTACTATACACTCATGCAATATGCTCATGCTATATTGCAATGGATGGCTATAAAGAACTAGATGAGGGTGCGCGCGAAGAGTTTGACGGTCTCTCTTATTTTGCTATCATGACGTCGATTTAAGGATAGGGAAGGTGCGAACAAAGGTTGGGCGAAGGGCGAAAAGTTGGGAGATGGAGGCAAAAAGCGTTCCTGGCTTCTTGAGATGGGTGGCATATTACAAATAAAGGAAGAGCGGTCGAACGAAGGAGGAACGGAGAATTTGACGAGGGAGGTAAAAGCGATGTACAGAGATGCTACGTATGTGAGCTTCTCGGTACCTAATATATATACGAGTCATATGTCAGCGAAGTATGAAGAATAGTGATACAGTAATATAGGTGGTAGACAGAAACAGAATTGTAACGTTATACCAGTAGCCATTGAGGCTTTCGGTTGGCGGTAGCTTGATATCCATTGACGGGGGTCAAAGGGGGTTGCTTGGCGTACATCCCTGCTCTCCCACACTCGCCGTATCTCTATATCTTCTTGTTCCAACGTTGCTACAACCACCACGAGACCACGGGGACACGCGGGACGTTGGTATTTTTCCATAATCAATAACATGCCTCTATTCTCGTCACACCGAGCGCGCGAGGCAAAACCTCGCCCTCCCTATCTCACCCTATATCCAACAACCTGTGCAGGTGACAGTGGTTATCTCTTCTACCCTTACATGTACATACCTATACATACCTATACATATCGACTGCTAGCAAAAAACAATACATGGCGTAACTGGCATTACTTTACGTCTTAAATCCTGCATAATTACGCCCTTCTGTTTTCAAACAGTTGATCTAGCTTTCTTTCGCTACATTTTAGTATTCGTCGATTCCGCTTTACATGGAAATTTTACCAAAAAAAAAAAAAAAAGCGAGACGTTGTAGCGTCGGAACCAAGTGAAATATTGATAATATACAAATATACATATGTATTACATGGAGGAAATATGAATTGTGACGGACATTTTCACCGTAGGCCAGGGTCGAACGCCATGATAAGAATCGTTCAACCATTGGGCGCAAGCAGAGCGATAAAAATAAAAGACGAACGACGAAATATGAGTGACAACCTTTATCTTGATACAAACCTAATTTTTGCCCATCAAAATAATGTCATTTTTCGATGACAATCGTATTTGTGGGGTGAAAATATAAACGACAGTACGATAACAATATAAAGGAATATTTTCGTTAGAATTGAATGTTTATTGATTTTTTCTTTAACGTTTATTTCAAGACAGACGAAATACTCAATTGCACTATTTCAATATTCATTTTTTATCAAAAGTAAATTTTACTTTTATCTTTCCAAAATATGAATATCAATAATATGAAGAGAAAAGTGCGATAAATATATGAAGCGATTGCCGCAATGACAAATTAATGAGTGACTAATTGTTATCAAGATGGTCGAATAAACAGTTTCAAAAAGACAGGACGGATTTATTCCGTCAGTAGAAACGCGGTTATAATATGTATTCATATAATACGTAACGGACCGCAGATGCTGCGTTCAAGAATACTTATTATTTCTCGATAATATACAAATAGAATTTACAATACCACACGCCGCTGTTGTTCTCGCTGTGAGTTCGTACCGAATTAAATACACGTGTCGATCCGCATGCATAAATCCGAAGGACCGTGTTTTGCTCGCGATGTTATTTATACCGAGACCCGCGTTACGATATAACGCGGGTAATCGACCCTAACATTTAAATCCACAGAGCAAAGGGATGCGAATGTGATTCGAATGGAAAATTATACAAAATTATTTTCTGCCAAATTAATTGCCAATGATACCTGTGTGTGGTCCGTTACGCCTCGTCGGTCATAATTCTACCGGAGGGCTTTATTTATGTTTAGAGAAGATTAATACCGAAGGAGAAGTATGTAGATGAGACGCGCGAGGTGAACGGTGAGGAGGAAGAACGAGCGCTCAACGCTAATTTCCAATATAGAATAATTCGACCGAAACTTCCGAGCGTGTTATACGTCGGTGTACGTATCGAGAATGAGAGACAATAAAATATACACATCGTTATTAACGTCAGCAGTGGACGCATGATCGGTGTGCGACTTCGGTGAAATTCCACGTTAAACCGTAATGGCCGCGGTCAGTACTGGGATTGCTGACCGCTTAACCGTGCACTGGCTTGCACGCCGACTACTGAGCGGAGGGAGGCAGTTTTTCTGAGTATCTGATGGCAATACCACTGAAACTCACAAGGAAAGTCCCCAAGGTATCTACCTCCGATTTTGTTTAAATTCATGTATATTATAGAGCATTAAAAACTAAGCGACACGTATTTTTTTTTATCGGCGGAAAAACGGTTTCAAGGGGTGAAACCACCCCCTAAAGTTGCACAGGGCAAAGGGCGATTTTGCAGTTTCACATACAAGCAGTGCATCGATTTTCATGAAACAAAAATTAAAATGTTTCTTATGCGAAGGAATGCATAACCTACTAGATAATGAAAAAATATATATATTTTAAGGGGTTGATACACCCTTGAACATCTACTTCTTGCACCGTACATTGAAAACTTGCGAATCGATCGGAATGAAAATTATGTTGTTTTATAGCGGAAATAAAATTGAAGTTGACGTATTTTTGTATTTGTTCAACAAAACAGTTTTAAGGGGGTAAGCTACCCCTATTTGAATTTTTACATTCCAGTTGTCTCCTTGCCGTTCCGAATCGGGTCATACGTAAAAACCCGCAAGGGTATACGTTGGAACAAACAAACAATAATAATGTATAAAATCATTATTATAATTAATAACCGGAGTCGATGGCTTTATTCAGTTTTTTTCCATCCTATGTCCCTTACAATACCGAGAAATTTTTTCACCCCTAACTTTTTATTTTACAAACCCTTCTTTGCCAAAGTCCTTTTATTTTAGCAAAGAGGGGTTTGTAAAATAAAAAGTTAGGGTGAAAAAATTTCTCGGTAGTTCCGACGAGAACTATAACTGTGTAGAGTAGCCTGTTAAAATTTGAAAGCAATCGGTTCGGTAGAATAAAAGTTAGGACCCGGGCTGCCAACTTCGAGGTGCCAACTTCGATCAATAGTAATAATAATAATAAACTATTAAATTTTTTCAAAAATTTTTTTTTTTGTATCTTTAATATATAAATAAAAACATCCTAAATATCCAAAACGATTCATTTTTATTTTCCTACAAAAAAACGCCCTCCAAAAAAGACATGAAAATCGGCTTAAGTTACCAGACTACTACCTTAATATGTTTTATGACTAATATTCGTAGTTATTCGTTGGAGAATCATTTTCATTCGTTTCTCAATCGAATCGTGTCAATTTCCAAAATCGGGTATAGTAATTTGTTCGATCGACAGTTATTTGATCTGTGTTCTTAGAGTGAAAAGGATAAAGAGCCAAACTATTTGCCATGTGCATTTGAATATTGATGAGCCAAAAATGAACAGTTGACACTCAAAATTCGCTTGTCTGTCTCCACTTTATCTATAAAGTAAGGAAAAAAACATGATGACCTCGGTGGATAGTCGATCGATCCGTCAGTGAGAGTTGAGAACCCCGAGTTAAAGCGGCGGCTTGGGGGGGGGGGGGGGGGGGGGCATGAGTGGCGGGTGAAAGAGTTCATTAAAACCAGCATCGTCTACATCACCATGCTCGCGCGTTCGCGTGGGTGGCTGTGTGCGCTCGTAGCGCTCTCCTGCCCCTACGAATCAACCACTCGCGCCCTCAGCTATTCGGGAGCAACCCCGAGAGGGTTGCGGCAGCGTGACGTGAAAAAAAAAAAAAACCGAATAAAAATAAAACGTTCAAAATAATTTTGGCCACAGCGCGCGGACACGAGAGCGTTTGCAAAAAGAGAGAGAGAGAGAGAGAGAGAGATAGGCAGTTACTCTCGCAGCAGCCACGACTAATCCGAGTGTCAATCCCCGAGGATCTAAACCACAGGGATATAATACGTAAAACGCTAAACTATACTACCACCGAGCATCCGCGGCCACGGAAAACAAGGGGAGTTTTACTCCAATATTTTTCCTAACAAAATAATTCTCATATTATTTGTTTTTTTTTGTTAATAGTTATATTCGTTATAAAAGAATTAGTTTTCTAAATTATCGTTGATTTTACGAAAAAGAACTGATTCTTTTCTACTTAAAAAAATAATAATGCAATTGCTTTGTAATTGTTCGAGATCAGAAAATTGATCTCACAACAATTATTTTCAACATTCTCGCGTAGAAACAACGGCAGCGGTAGAAACATCCTGACTAGCTAATATGCATATTGCCGGGCATACTTATATACGTCGTTGGCTTTCTTTCTTTCTCCCGGCCCTCTTTTCTCTCGGCTGCAGTCAAGCAATGAGAAAAGAGCTCATTGCTATATATAGATATCTACGTTTCGTTATAAGCCACCGAGTACTCAGACCGAACGACACAAGAAGGAACTGAAAAAAAGGAGAGTAACAGAAGAGAAGAGCCGAGCAAACAATAAACCTTTACCGGCGACAGGTGTGAGCCTTCCGGTGACGCTTTCATTCCCTCTCTCTCTCTGAATCTCCTTTTCTCTTTTCTCCCCGTCCATTTTTTTGCCCATCGCAAGAAACAGGAAAGAGACTTCGTCACGTGGGACAGATTTCTTTTGTTTTTCCATTAAATCCTGCAGTGAGGCGAGGTTTTTAATTTTCAAAGAAATCACTTATACCTTACTACGACGTGGGGAATTTTCGAAAAAAATAAAATAAAGAAACGTAATAAAAGACACATTTCCTTGCATCGCGATATGTCGAGGAACACTCGCCCTTCTTTGGAGCAAAAAAACTATTCGATCATTTCAGTAATATTTTCTTTTAACATCGATTTATTTTGTACAATAATTTGATCAACCAAAGTGTCAAACATTTCTTACTCCAAACTACAATGAAAATTATAAAATCTTGAAAGAGAAATTATCAATGGATGAAACAATGATTATTCTCAATTACATTGTGAAAAAATATTCTATCTTTTCGTCTCTTCGGTGCAAGTAAGATTTTTGCACACGATACGATGCACTTGAACAAAGAACAATTGATTAGATTATGGGCAAGAGTAAAATTATGGAAAAAAAACTAATACTGACTTAATCAAACCAACAATATTTTGATAAATTAAAGATTTCCAATGAATAAATCATAGTCGT